>JBAPGN010000610.1:0-25666 GCA_037355405.1 Vitis amurensis | reverse complement strand
TATCATTAAACAAGTATTTCTCTTTCTCATCAATTAACCTTCCATATTATCTTATGCCTGCATTCTTTCGCTCTATAGGAAGTTCAAGCTAACGTGGAAAGGTCTGGTGAGCTACATCTCCTCTACAATCAAGCTCAAAACGCGTGTTTTATCTTTCGGTAAATCAAAAGGCAAAATGAGGTGGGTTAATGGACAATAAATATTTGGTTTTCAACTTCTTTCCGGGGATATACTACATACCATCCCGTTCTGAGTCCCTTTTTTCTCTTTTCTTTGTCTTTGTTTTGTCTCTATCTCTTTCCTCTCTTTTTCCTCTTTCTCATTTTAATTTTTATTATTTTTTATATGATGGGGCTTTTATTGTTCATTTTAGATCTCGTTATTTAAATTGTTGGATTCACTATTCATATAAGATATGAATTACAAAATGATTAAAAGGGAGGAAAATAAACCATTACCAATTAAATAGGTAAAATTTATATGATTTTTAGAAATAATTAAAATTAATAATGTTTGTTTACTATAGATATTTCCAGTTAAAAATCCCCTAAAATTTTATTGCAAATTTTTACAACGGAAATTAAAAAATAGATTCACTAGATCTTTTCGCATTTAGTAAAACTAGAAATGAATTATATCTTAAACTCAAGCAACTTTCCTTATCAAAAACAAATTTAATTTAAAATATAGATAATATCATAAAAAACCAAATATAAAAAAATGAAATAAGGAAATTTATCATTAAGCTATTGGCAATTTCCCCTAAATACAATAAATAATATGAATAAAACTAATAACTTGGGAGAAATAAAAAAATCAAAAGAAAGAATTATAACACAATACATCAAAAACTCAAGCACCGCTTATCTAGCCAATACACATAGCACATGCATCTTAGCCCGGCTTTTAAGAGAAAGTCAAGGTCACAGTGGAATTCCAATGGACCATGCTCAGTCCAAATTCGAACAATTATAACAATTGAATTTTCTCCATAAATGAGTAAACTAGAGTTCGGGAGAGCGATATTTTTACTTGGGGGTGCCATAAATTGGGATTCTTGTAGGATTGTCTCAAATATGGTGGGCATAAATTTATTATCTGTCGTTAGTTGTACCTTTTGTCCACTCTATCACTCTTAAGACTCGTGCGGTCACTTAGACTAAGCTCAGAGTTGAATTTCTTACTAAGTCAGCCTTTGCCCCAATACTTAGCTCGCTCGGCTAGACACTCGCGACTTCAACAGCTAGAGAGAGCTTGGTAGGCAAACTTTAAGAATGGAAGCTCTTTATTCTTACTTTTCATAAGCTTTACAGAGTGCTTGGATGTCACTTGCTTGGTCCTGGCCAAATGAGCGCCTCAAATACGCTAATTTAAGGGCACAATGAAGTCTCTGAACCGTTGGAGGGTTCCTTAACAATCATGAATTATTTAAAAGAATGCCTAAACATCATATTCTAGATATTTCAAGAGACTCTAGACTGTCCTATATCATATTCTATGAATATTCAGAGACTTCTTAGATTCTCTCTAAGAAACTTTGAACCCCCTTCTCATGCTTCTTACATATTAGAGTTGTGGACTTTTCTAGGCATTTTAAGAACGCTTCCACACTCTACCCCTATGCTAAGTTGGATGTTCCAAGGTCTCTAGAAGCTCCCAGGTACTCCTATATGCCCAATGGGGAGGTCATTTGAGTGGGAAAGCATCTTGTGACACTCCGGCACATATCTCCTCACCACTAACCGTCGAGTCCCCGTCGTGCTACGCCCTCTTTTCTGAAGCCTCGATGTTTCACCCAAAATTTTCTCAGTCATCGCATGTCCACTTACCCTGGCCTCTTAGTAGTCCTTTCATTCGGACACGATACTCTTCAACAGGAGGGCCCTTTTCTCCGGGGTACCGTTCAGGCCAGGATATTCTTACAACAAAAACACTCTCCTTTTTCTTCGTGAGGACTAAGTTATATTATGACTAGAGTGACAGATGGACACCGCTGCGCTTTCGATCTAGACGTGCTTGGCTTCATCTTCCATTTGAGTTCACCTTCCCTGTGACCTCCTTCCATGTGTGTGGCGGGCTACTCCAGTCTCGCTCTCCTTTTTCCTCCTTTACTTGCACGCCCTCTAGTAAGGGAGGTCTCAGGCGTATAAGGCTCGGGTTGAATGGAGGCACCTAGGTAGCTCTTGAGCCATATGTGCTCTCTCACCCCTGCTCCTTCCTCAGATCATGGCCGAGCGCCTCTCTTTGATCAATCCGTGCCCAATGTGGGACGTCACACAGGAAGCATTTGATTTAGCTGTAAACCCTCCTTCTGCCTTACCCCTTCCTCTCACGGACGTTAGGCGGCGTCTTGCCGATCCTTTTATAGGAGCATTGTGCCTTAGATCCGCTCCCCGCTCACCAATGGTGCTTATTCTATCAAGATTATCAATCTTAGAGTCTCCCCTTAATAATCCTAAAATGCTGCTATTGCGAAATTAGCAGTGGTAGGTGCTGTGAAGTACGTGAGCTGATGGAGTCAGTAATCGCCCACCCTTGGGTTTAACCATCACGGTTATAATATCTCCTCCTAGTCATGTTAGAATTCAGAGATGGCGAAGAGAATCTTGACATAGTCGCTGTATTGGCTTGTGTGCTTAAGACGCCGCTGTTTTTTTCCTGCCAGATAGTCACGTCTCGGGGTAGAATGCCTTTTGATCTCCGCTCTTGAATCCTCATGTCTCTATGGTGCAAAATGTCTTTCTCCATATTCGGCAAACTTCGGAAAGCCACATGAGTAGCTGTGTCAGAAGGTAGAGAGTTTGCAGTTTTAACTTGCCGCCTTCATCCGTAATGCGATAGCCTAAAGTATCGCTCCATATGCCCATAAAAGTTATCAAATCTCTTGGCAATCAACCGTTGCCACTAAACTCTGTGGTTCGCACTGTCAACCTCTAGAGCCTCCATTGTGGGCCATGACCCGTGCTGAACAGTAAGCCTTGTAATGGCCATCTGCTAACTTCTGGTCTCTGGACTTTCATTCGATGTGGCCAAGGGATCTATCCTTGACTCCATGCTGAGCAACATGCTCAGACTTTCCTTGGAAGGACACAAACTCTCGTGCGACGCACTGGCTGAACCGGAGACTTAGCAACAATCCCCTCAGCGAGTCTTGGATTGTTCCCATTAGTCCTCTATCCTTCCATGCTTGGCTCGATAAGTCAACCTCCCCGAGTGTCGCCATGGCTAGCTCCACTTGGTAACCTGCTCCATGTGGCAACAACTCACGAGATGCTATCCTTCTTACTCTGCCTGCCGTGAGTAGCTCGGCTTCTCCCACGTTTGTTTCGCTGTTCCTCCACTTAGAGCCGATATGCTCCTATGCCGCTTCGTAGCCGCGCTCTGATACCGACTTGTCACAGGACTAGTCGTTCACTAAGCTCGTGCGACACTTAGACAAGCAAACGCTCTTGTTTGCTAAGTCGAGCCTTGCTCCCAATACTTAGTCGCTCGCTAAGACTGCGACCAAAAGCTAGAGAATGCTTGGTAGGCAATCCCTTAAGAATGGAAGCTCTTAATTACTCAAAGAGCCTTTACAAGTGCTTGGATGCTCACTTGCCTGGTGCCTGGCCAAATGGGAGGCCTCAACCTTATTTATAGGGTCACATGGAATCTCTAGAACGTTGGAGGGTTTCTTACAATTCATAGAATATCTAAAGAATGTCTACACATTCTAGAATATTCACGAGACTTCTGAACTGTCCTACACTATTCTAGAATATTTCAAGAGACTTCTAGATTTTCTAGAAAGCTTTGGAACCCTTTCATCTTCAACATAGTGGTAGAGTTGTGTGGATTCTCTAAGCATTTCTAGAACTCAACTCTTCCATGATGCTAAGTTGTGGATGTCTCCAAGGGTCTCTAGAAGCTTCCCACCTCCTATATAAGCCATGGGGAGGGTCATTTGAAGCATCTTGTGACACTAAGGTGCCTAAGTGGGCCTAATGTGCCTAAATGGGCCTAAGTATAAACTAGGGCTACCAAGAGTCACAATGGAGTTAGATAAATCCCTTAACCAAAGTTCTCAAGGTGGCTTAGAAAAGATAGGCTACACGAGTAGTAATGGGCTGCCATGGAACTGTTGTAAAAGACAGGACAAATAACTATGAGAGACATGGTGCTAAGAGACAAATGGAGGGTCACAAGCTATGCCCCTTAAAATGGAGTGATTAAGGGCTACAAGTAGTCATGCTTGATTCTTCCTTAAAATTGTTAAACCTCCTCTGAAGTTGTGATGATTTTGGCTCGACAAGTAAAAATTAGCACTTACAAGATTATGTTTGACTTTGTCATATTGCTCAATACAAGTTTAACATGTGTCATATCCTTCGTCAAACTCATTGGAGAACATTTTAAGTTGTCCTAGATTTTGGAGTTTTTTTAAGTATCCCTTTGTATGTCCCCGAAGAGACCAATATTTATGGGTGGAGTTTGGATACCTTATTTGGCATCCTAAGATTTGATTTTATAGATTCTAAAAATTTAATTCATTGATTGCATTGCTTTTTCTTTTCTTAGATGACATTTTACTAATGCCAACAAAATACATCCTCTTTCTTGTAATTTGATTTGATTTTCTTTTGCAAGGCAATTTTCATTTTTATGTATAGTTTCACAAAATGATACAAAAGTGCTTCTATAGCCTAGTGATGGTCATTGATTTTATGGTTTAACAAAATTATGGATATTGAAAATTATGGATAGGCAAGTGGTATTTCACCTTATAATGTCAATCTTTTAATTATTGTATGAATAATTTTGCTTTAGGATAGTCTTTCATAAATTTAAAGAGCTTTTGATATAGTATTGAAGAAAAATTGCATTTACATGGAACACAATCATATAAGGTGAACTAAAGGGGTTTAAAAGTAAAATATGGAATTCTTTTATTTATTAACTTCTTAAATTTTTATCTTTTACTAAGAAAGAGAATAAATTGGAGAATGTTTAAGAAAAAACGGAGTTCAAATTTTACTTTTTATTTTCTATTTTCTTTTACCTTCTAAAATTTTCTTTTGTTTTTTATTTTAATCTTTTAGTCCATTCAATTTGAGATAGCTAGATAAATAAAGTATCATCATAATCATATATGTATATTTAGGTTGTTTGTTATTGGGACTTTTACTAAATTCGTATACTTTACACACTTAAGATCTAGCATTTCTTTACAATGGTCTTATATATTAGGTAAAAAAATTTATTTTATAGAAATCTTTTTCAAGAAGTATTTGCAAAATGTCTTGCATGAAAAAAACTCCAAGAATTCAATGCTCTTGTTAAAAGAATTTATAAATACACAATTGTGTAACTTAAATTAATCAGATAAAGTTACCACTTAAATTAATCAGATAAGCTTTGTAAAAGTTGAATTGTGGATGTCTGATTACTACTCAAAAAGTGTTATTTTACAGCTTGTAATTAACTCTTTTAAACACTTTTGAGTAGTAGTTATTACCTTTTAACTCAATTGGCATGTTAAGACCCTTACAATTGTTTCTAATCAAAATGTGTTAAGTTGGTGTTTTTGATAGCTTTTTGATCACCAAAGCAATCTAAGATGAGGGAGAGTTCTGTATAATCCATGGCAAAGCAAATGGAAGCTCATTTACATGAAGAATCCAAGCTTTGGAGCCTTGTAGTCCTTTGCCAAAATCAAATCAAGAATGCAAGGAGGAAAAACAGGGAGAGGAATCTAACATGAAGAAATCCAAGAGGACAGTAACTGTAGGACACATTTCAAACACTTCCTAGAGTCCATTTTATGCATACTATATGTCGTTTCGAAGCTCAGGAATTCAGAAATCCAATGCTTTAAACGAGGTATAAATCAGAGCTGAAATGAAGAAGTTATGACCATTGGAAGACAACCGCACCAAGCTGAAAGACAATTTCACAAACTGTGAAATCACAAAATTCAAGTTGTGAAATCAACCTTTTCTTGCGAAATGGACACCTTCAGCTTGCGAAATTTTCACAGGACATGTTGCAAGCTGCGAAATCCACCTGTGTGCTCCCAGATATTTGCGACCGACTCTTTTAAATTTTTTTCTTCAGATATTTGTTGTTTAAATCCTTATTTTCTCCTTGTAATCCACCAATCATAGGATTCCTTAGTTAAGAAGCAAGAAGAAAGGGTGAATAACCTTTCTATATAATCAATTGTAATTTTATTTTAAATGATATCTCGGGAGTTTGTTCTCAGAGACCAACTTTTTGTATAGTTTTGAAGAAATTAATACATAGAGCTTTGCTCTGCCTTACCTACTCATTTTGATTGTATTTTTCTCACTAGCCAAACAAGCTCTGAGGATGTTTCCTTAGAGAATGAGTGGCTATGCTTTTTGTCTCTTGGAGTGAAGGAAGCTAGGTAAGGCGCCGAATGCAAAAATTGGAAGTTTTGTTGTTTCAGCTTTTAATGAAGAAAAAGTGTGACCCGTTAATGGTTTCTATGTTTTTAGTTAACTTAAAACACCTTAAAATCACCTGGGCCAACACTTGGTAAAGCAAGTGGTCTCCGTCCATTGAGATACACTAGTTTATCTCTTGCGAGCCTTTGGGAGGTGGTTTAAAGGTAAGATTTTCTAGAATAGCCAACACTAGGTAAGCTTTTGGACTCTAAGGAGACATCCATTAGTTATCTCTTGTGAGCTTTTGACGGGTAATCCAAGGTTAAGGATCACCTTGAATGGCCAATACTAGGTGAGAGGTATGAACCATTGCAAGATGATTCAGTGACAGGGAATTAATGTTTGAATCCATTAAGGGGAAGCGTTTGTACCACACCGGTTTGGGAAATAACTATATGTTAAATCCTAAATGCGAGGAAAATATTCAAGTGACCGAAACTCTCTTTTTGTAATAGGAACCTGAGCCCAATGATCCAAAAACTCCAAGAAACACTTTTCTTTGTAAGTAATTTCTGTTACTTTATTATTGGTTTCACTTAAAAACCAACATGTTCAAACATCTTTATGTTTTCTTTTAAAGCTAACCTTGAAATGAAAAAACACCAATTCAGCTTTGAATTAATATCAGTTGTAATTTGAAAACCTATCCCAGTGAACGATCCTAGAGCCACTATGCTATGGTAGCTAAGACTATCCTAGTACATAGTGAAATAGGTTTATAAATTTTGTTGATTACTCCCGTCTGAGGACCGAAATCAAGGTACACCAGTTGATTGAACACCAATCAACAGACATTACACCAGCTGGGCACCGAATCAATGTCTCAATCCACTAGCTTGACTTCAAAAGCTAAGATGCAATGGTGCTTTATGCCCTTGAGATCATGACATGTTTTAATTTATTACTTATGAATTAAAGAATTAGGTAGACTTATAAAAAGGTAAAGACTAATATAGTTATATGATTGTTAAAAAGTAAATAACAAAAGAAGAAGAAGAAGAAGAAAAAAAAAGATATCATAATCTCTCTTTCTTATTCTTTGCTTGGTGGACACATCTCTAGTTGATTGGCTTGGGCTCTAAATCATTTAAAATCTAATGATTTTGCAAAAAAAGAAAAAAAAAAGAAAAGAAAAAAGAAAAGAAAAAAAAAGGTGACCTTAAAAGATAATACGACTATAGTTCTAAAATTTTATTTCCAAATTATATCTTCTTGTGAGGATACAAATTTGACTCTTAAGAATTAATGTAGTTTCATATTAAGTGTATCCATGTCCAAGATTTTTTTTTTCTTTCTAAATAATGCATTGTTTTTTATATTAAAAAGAAAAAAATACCTTTTAATGTCCATCTCTTATTTTATAAATAATTTTACTTTACAACATAATACTATAAATTTTAAAAACTTCTAATTTAATATTGAAGAAAAATTGCATTTGCATGTACACAATCATGTACACACTTAAGATATACCATTTCTTTACAACGGTCTTATATATTTGGTAAAAAAATTTATTTCATATAAATATTTTTCAAGAAGTATTTGCAAAATCTATTGCGTAAAAAAACTCCAAGAACTCAATACTCTTGTTGAAAGAATTTATAAATACACAATCTTGTAACTTAAATTAATCAGACAAAGTTACCACTTTATATAGGTTATAATAAGACTCGGCATTTCATGATAAGGGAGAATTTTAAAAAATTGTCGGTGGTTGGGCAAAATAAAATTTTAAAACTTTATGAATAATAAGGTTTGTAAAAGTTGAACAAAAAAGCAAGTCTTACTTTTTTAGAAAAGTAAAGTTGAATTGTGGATGTCTCAATCCGCTAGCTTGACTTCAAAAGCTAAGATGCAATGGTGTTTTATGCCCTTGAGATCATGAGATGTTTTAATTTATTACTTATGAATTAAAGAATTAGGTGGACTTATAAAAAGGTAAAGACTAATATAGTTATATGATTGTTAAAAAGTAAATAAAAAAGAAAAAGAAAAAGATATCATAATCTCTCTTTCTTATTCTTTGCTTGGTGGACACATCCCTAGTTGATTGGCTTGGGCTTTAAATCATTTAAAATCTAATGATTTTGCAAAAAAAAAAAAAAAAAAGAAACAAATAGAAAAGCAAAAGAAAAAAGAAAAAAAAAAGTGACCTTAAAAGCAAATACGACTATAGTTCTAAAATTTTATTTCCAAAATATATCTTCTTGCGAGGATACAAATTTGACACTTAAGAATTAATGTAGTTTCATATTAAGTGTATCCATGTCCAAGATTTTTTTTTCTTTCTAAATAATGCATTGTTTTTTATATTAAAAAGAAGAAAAATACCTTTTAATGTCAATCTCTTATTTTATAAATAATTTTACTTTACAACATAATACTATAAATTTAAAAAACTTCTAATTTAATATTAAAGAAAAATTGCATTTGCATGTACACAATCATGTACACACTTAAGATCTAGCATTTCTTTACAACAGTCTTATATATTTGGTAAAAAAATTTATTTTATATAAATATTTTTCAAGAAGTATTTGCAAAATGTATTGCGTAAAAAAACTCCAGGAACTCAATACTCTTGTTAAATGAATTTATAAATACACAATCTTGTAACTTAAATTAATCAGACAAAGTTACCACTTTATATAGGTTATAATAAGACTCGGCATTTCATGATAAGGGAGAATTTTAAAAAATTGTCGGTAGTTGGGCAAAAGAAAATTTTAAAACTTTATGAATAATAAGGTTTGTAAAAGTTGAACAAAAAAGCTAGTCTTACTTTTTTAGAAAAGTAAAGTTGAATTGTGGATGTCTCAATCCGCTAGCTTGACTTCAAAAGCTAAGATGCAATGGTGTTTTATGCCCTTGAGATCATGAGATGTTTTAATTTATTACTTATGAATTAAAGAATTAGGTGGACTTATAAAAAGGTAAAGACTAATATAGCTATATGATTGTTAAAAAGTAAATAAAAAAGAAAAAGAAAAAAGATATCATAATCTCTCTTTCTTATTCTTTGCTTGGTGGACACATCCCTAGTTGATTGGCTTGGGCTCTAAATCATTTAAAATCTAATGATTTTGCAAAAAAAAAAAAAAAAAAAAGAAAAGCAGAAGAAAAAAGAAAAAAAAAAGTGACCTTAAAAGCAAATACGACTATAGTTCTAAAATTTTATTTCCAAAATATATCTTCTTGCGAGGATACAAATTTGACTCTTAAGAATTAATGTAGTTTCATATTAAGTGTATCCATGTCCAAGATTTTTTTTTCTTTCTAAATAATGCATTGTTTTTTATATTAAAAAGAAGAAAAATACCTTTTAATGTCAATCTCTTATTTTATAAATAATTTTACTTTACAACATAATACTATAAATTTAAAAAACTTCTAATTTAATATTGAAGAAAAATTGCATTTGCATGTACACAATCATGTACACACTTAAGATCTAGCATTTCTTTACAACGGTCTTATATATTTGGTAAAAAAATTTATTTCATATAAATATTTTTCAAGAAGTATTTGCAAAATGTATTGCGTAAAAAAACTCCAAGAACTCAATACTCTTGTTAAAAGAATTTATAAATACACAATCTTGTAACTTAAATTAATCAGACAAAGTTACCACTTTATATAGGTTATAATAAGACTCGGCATTTCATGATAAGGGAGAATTTTAAAAAATTGTCGGTAGTTGGGCAAAAGAAAATTTTAAACCTTTATGAATAATAAGGTTTGTAATAGTTCAACAAAAAAGCTAGTCTTACTTTTTTAGAAAAGTAAAGTTGAATTGTGGATGTCTCAATCCGCTAGCTTGACTTCAAAAGCTAAGATGCAATGGTGTTTTATGCCCTTGAGATCATGAGATGTTTTAATTTATTACTTATGAATTAAAGAATTAGGTGGACTTATAAAAAGGTAAAGACTAATATAGCTATATGATTGTTAAAAAGTAAATAAAAAAGAAAAAGAAAAAAGATATCATAATCTCTCTTTCTTATTCTTTGCTTGGTGGACACATCCCTAGTTGATTGGCTTGGGCTCTAAATCATTTAAAATCTAATGATTTTGCAAAAAAAGAAAAAAAAAAAAAGAAAAGCAGAAGAAAAAAGAAAAAAAAAAGTGACCTTAAAAGCAAATACGACTATAGTTCTAAAATTTTATTTCCAAAATATATCTTCTTGCGAGGATACAAATTTGACTCTTAAGAATTAATGTAGTTTCATATTAAGTGTATCCATGTCCAAGATTTTTTTTTTCTTTCTAAATAATGCATTGTTTTTTATATTAAAAAGAAGAAAAATACCTTTTAATGTCAATCTCTTATTTTATAAATAATTTTACTTTACAACATAATACTATAAATTTAAAAAACTTCTAATTTAATATTGAAGAAAAATTGCATTTGCATGTACACAATCATGTACACACTTAAGATCTAGCATTTCTTTACAACGGTCTTATATATTTGGTAAAAAAATTTATTTTATATAAATATTTTTCAAGAAGTATTTGCAAAATGTATTGCGTAAAAAAACTCCAAGAACTCAATACTCTTGTTAAATGAATTTATAAATACACAATCTTGTAACTTAAATTAATCAGACAAAGTTACCACTTTATATAGGTTATAATAAGACTCAGCATTTCATGATAAGGGAGAATTTTAAAAAATTGTCGGTTGTTGGGCAAAAGAAATTTAAAACTTTATGAATAATAAGGTTTGTAAAAGTTGAACAAAAAGCAAGTCTTACTTTTTTAGAAAAGTAAAGTTGAATTGTGGATGTCTCAATCCGCTAGCTTGACTTCAAAAGCTAAGATGCAATGGTGCTTTATGCCCTTGAGATCATGAGATGTTTTAATTTATTACTTAATAATTAAAGAGTTAGGTGGACTTATAAAAAGATAAAGACTAATATAGTTATATGATTGTTAAAAAGTAAATAAAAAAGAAAAAGAAAAAAGATATCATAATCTCTCTTTCTTATTCTTTGCTTGGTAGACACGTCCCTAGTTGATTGGCTTGGGCTCTAAATCATTTAAAATCTAATGATTTTGCAAAAAAAAAAAAGAAAAACAAAAGAAAAAAAAAAAAGTGACCTTAAAAACAAATACGGCTATAGTTCTAAAATTTTATTTCCAAAATATATCTTCTTGTGAGGATACAAATTTGACTCTTAAGAATTAATGTAGTTTCATATTAAGTGTATCCACGTCCAAGATTTTGTTTTTCTTTCGAAATAATGCATTGTTTTTTTATATTAAAAAGAAGAAAATACCTTTTAATGTCAATCTCTTATTTTATAAATAATTTTACTTTACAACATAATACTATAAATTTAAAAAACTTCTAATTTAATATTGAAGAAAAATTGCATTTGCATGTACACAATCATGTACACACTTAAGATCTAGCATTTCTTTACAACGGTCTTATATATTTGGTAAAAAAATTTATTTTATATAAATATTTTTCAAGAAGTATTTGCAAAATGTCTTGCGTAAAAAAAACTCCAAGAACTTAATACTCTTGTTAGAAGAATTTATAAATACACAATCTTGTAACTTAAATTAATTAGATAAAGTTACCACTTTATATAGGTTATAATAAGACTCAACATTTCATGATAAGGGAGAATTTTAAAAAATTGTCGGTGGTTGGGCAAAAGAAATTTAAAACTTTATGAATAATAAGGTTTGTAAAAGTTGAACAAAAAGCAAGTCTTACTTTTTTAGAAAAGTAAAGTTGAATTGTGGATGTCTCAATCAACTAGCTTGACTTCAAAAGCTAAGATGCAATGGTGCTTTATGCCCTTGAGATCATGAGATGTTTTAATTTCTTACTTGTGAATTAAAGAATTAGGTAGACTTATAAAAATTAAGGTAAAGACTAATATAGTTATATGATTGTTAAAAAGTAAATAAAAAAAAAGGAAAAAAATATCATAATCTCTCTTTCTTATTCTTTGCTTGGTGGACACGTCCCTAGTTGATTAGCTTGGGCTCTAAATCATTTAAAATCCAATGATTTTGCAAAAAAAAAAAAAAAGAAAGAAAGAAAGAAAAGAAAATATATAAGTGACCTTTAAAGCAAATACGACTATAGTTCTAAAGTTTTATTTCCAAAATATATCTTGTTGTGAGGATACAAAATTGACTCCTAAGAATTAATGTAGTTTCATATAAAGTGTATCTATGTCCAAGATTCTTTTATTTATTTATCTATTTTTATTTGTTTCTAAATAATGCATTGTTTTTTATATTAAAAAAGAAAAAAAACCTTTTAATGTCTGTCTCTTATTTTATAAATAATTTTACTTTACAACATAATACTATAAAGTTAAAAAACCTCTAATTTAATATTGAAGAAAAATTGCATTTGCATGTAGACAATCGTATAATTTAAATCAAGAGGGTAAATAAGAAGTAAATACCAAAGACATGAGCATAAGAAAAGGTGAAGATGTATATAAATTAATAAAATGTTTAATTGTGATTATTATATGATTGTGTCCTTTAAACATTATTAATTTTCAATGGAATCATACCATTTTTCTTTTTTGTATAAAGGTAAAAACAAACATTGAATTTTGTAAAAAAATATTTTTCAAGAAGCATTTGCAAAACATTTTTGCATGTAAAAAAAAATCCTAGATGTTAACACTTTTGCAACTTATATTAATTAGATAATTACCAACTTGTATGTTAGACTTGACAATTTAAGTAATAAAAATTTATGCTTGATGATATATTCCCTAATATTAACACCAAGTACCATGGGAAAATAAAGGAAAAATGAGTGTCTCTCGTGTTTGTAGGTGATAAATAGTTATTAAATAAACAACAATATTTATATTTTTTTAATTTTCATAAATTTTCTTTTCATGATAGTAGAATGCATACCATCCTACCAGATAAAATAAATGTAAAATTAGGGAAAGATTAACAAGCAAAGTTAAAATGAAGTAATATATAAGTCTTGCTTTACATGTAGTGGCCTTCTCTTTAATATATTTTGTGCTTAATATGCCATTGAGTTCATGAGATGTTTCAATTAATTATTTATGAATTAAAGTGTGGGGGAAGAGAAAGACTAATATGCTTATTGGAAACATAAACGTACTTTAGACAATTATCTTCTTTTTTTTCTTTTTTCCTCTTTCACATAAGGTAGTGGTGTTTACTCATAAATTTTTCCACGTTCTTTAGTAGGTAGAGATATTTTTAAGTCAAGTTAATTGATATTAAAAACATAGACCTTGGTCAATTATCCCTTTTCTTCTCTTTCACACAAGGTAAGGGCGTACATTGATATTTCTATGTCTTTTGCAAAGGATTATACTTAAGTGGTAATCTTTTAAGTTATGATAATTAAACTTAATAATACAAAAACTACGTATGGTATGTGAAAATAAACAAAAAAAAAAAAAAAAAGGAATCTATCATGTTACTAACTGAAAAATAGTGATTAAATGAAAAAAATAAATACAATGATAGGGGAAAGACAACAAGAAAAATTGAACAAAAAGTAATAAAGTCTTGCTTTATTAGAAAGTAAAGTTGAATTGTGGATGTCTCAATCCACTATCTTGACTTCAAAAGCGAAGATGTAATGGGTTATGATGATTATACTTGAGTGGTAATCTTTTAAGTTATGATAATTAAACTTAATAATACAAAGACTAGGTATGGTATGTGAAAATAAACAAAAAAATAAAAATAAAAAAGGAATCTCTCATGTCACTAAGTGATAAATAGAGATTAAATGAAAATAAATAAATATAAAAATAGGAGAAAGACAACAAGAAAGGTTGAACAAAAATTAATAAAGTCTTGCTTTATTAGAAAGTAAAGTTGAATTGTGGATGTCTCAATCCACTAGCTTGACTTCCAAAGCGAAGATATAATGGGTTATGATGATTATACTTGTGTGGTAATCTTTTAAGTTGTGATAATTAAACTTAATAATACAAAGAATATGTATGGTATGTGAAAATAAACAAAAAAATAAAAATAAAAAAGGAATCTCTCATGTTACAAGGTGATAAATAGTGATTACATGAAAACAAATAAATATAAAAATAGGGGAAAGACAACAAGAAAGGTTGACCAAAAGTAATAAAGTCTTGCTTTATTAGAAAGTAAAGTTGAATTGTGGATGTCTCAATCCACTAGCTTGACTTCAAAAGCGAAGATGTAATGGGTTATGATGATTATACTTGAGTGGTAATCTTTTAAGTTATGATAATTAAACTTAATAATACAAAGACTATGTATGGTATGTGAAAATAAAAAAGAAATCTCTCATGTTACTAAGTGATAAATAGTGATTAAATAAAAATAAATAAATATAAAAATAGGGGAAAGACAACAAAAAATGTTGAACAAAAAGTAATAAAGTCTTACTTTATCAAAAAGTAAAGTTGAATTATGGATGTCTCAATCCACTAGCTTGTCTTCAAAAGCAAAGATGTAATGGCTTATGATGATTACACTTGAGTGGCAATCTTTAAAGTTATGATAATTAAACGTGATAATACAAAGACTAGGTATGGTATGTGAAAATAAAAAAATAAATAAAAATAAAAATAAAAGGGAATCTCTCATGTTACTAAGTGATAAATAGTGATTAAATGAAAATAAATAAATATAAAAATAGGGGAAAGACAACAAAAAATGTTGAACAAAAAGAAATAAAGTCTTGCTTTATTAGAAAGTAAAGTTGAATTGTGGATGTCTCAATCCACTAGCTTAACTTCAAAAGCAGAGATATAATGGGTTATAATGATTATACTTGAGTGGTAATCTTTTAAGTTATAATAATTAAACTTAATAATACAAAGACTATGTATGGTATGTGAAAATAAACAAAATAAAAATAAAAATGAATCTCTCATGTTACTAAGTGATAAATAGAGATTAAATGAAAATAAATAAATATAAAAATAGGAGAAAGACAACAAGAAAGGTTGAACAAAAATTAATAAAGTCTTGCTTGATTAGAAAGTAAAGTTGAATTGTGGATGTCTCAATCCACTAGCTTGACTTCCAAAGCGAAGATATAATGGGTTATGATGATTATACTTGTGTGGTAATATTTTAAGTTATGATAATTAAACTTAATAATACAAAGAATAGGTATGGTATGTGAAAAGAAAAAAAAAAGAATCTTTCATGTTTCTAAGTGATAAATAGTGATCAAATGAAAATAAATAAATATAAAAATAGGAGAAAACAGTAAGAAAAGTTAAACAAAAAGTAATAAAGTCTTGCTTTATTAGAAAGTAAAGTTTTCAAAAGCGAAGAAGTAATGGGTTATGATGATTATACCTGGATGGTAATATTTCAACATATGATAATTAAACTTAATAATACAAAGACTATGTATGGTATGTGAAAAAAAAAAAACAAGAATCTCTCATGTTACTTGGTGATAAATAGTGATTAAATGGAAACAAATGAATGTAAAATTAGGGGAAAGACAACAAGAAGGTTAAACAAAAAGTAATAAAGTCTTGCTTTATTAGAAAGTAAAGTTGAATTGTGGATTTCTCAATCCACTAGCTTGACTTCAAAAGTGAAGATGTAATGGGTTATGATGATTATACTCGAGTGATAATCTTTTAAGTTATGATAATTAAACTTAATAATACAAAGACTAGGTATGGTATGTTAAAATAAAAAATAAAATAAAAAGAATCTCTTATGTTACTAAGTGATAAATGGCGATTAAATAAAAATATAAAAATATAAAAAATAGGGGAAAGTCAAGAAGAAGTAGAATTGAATCAAAATAAAATAGAGGTAGTCTCATGTCGTAATCATCAGAAAGGTAAGTTGAATTGTGGCAATGTCTCAATCACTATAAGCTTGATTAAATGTTTCGTTTAGATTGCTAGTTATGCGATGTATATGAGTAGATTAGTTTATCTTGAGTGGATTAATCTTTTAATTCTATATAGTGTTCAACGATTTATCATATTCCGTTAAGTATGCAGAATGTGACGCTAGTTTAATGCCTGTTATGATTTGTGTGATATCAACAAAAAAGAAATAAAAAATGGATCTCCTCATGTTACTGCTTATGATCGCTAAATTGCGCATTAATGCCAAGATAAATAGACATATACAAGATATAGGGAATATCCCAAGGCCTCAACATGAGAAAAGGTGAGATAGTGGACAAAAGGTACACCTAAAGTGTGCTCGCTTATATAGCATAGTACATTGTGAATGATATAGGTAAGATGTCTGCACTCAATCTTAAAGGAGCCCAACCACCCCATCATTTTGACTTCCAAGAAACGAAGATCTATAGGCATAGGTTCAATATGATGAGTTATACTCATCAGGGGTTTGGAGTGAATAAACTCTCTAAATAGTGTATGAACTCATCTTAAACACTTAAAATTCAAATACACAAAGAATGGTATGTGTATGCTGAAAATGAACAAAAAACAAAAAACAAATAAGAGATACATAGGAATTGGTGATCATGTATAACTAATATGTTGATATAAATGAGCGCAGTATCTAGAAATGGAAAAAAAATAATATTGAAACTACGGGGGAAAAACAATACCACAGATAAGGTTCGAACAAAATAGAATAAGAAATGGTCATTGGCTGATTAGTTAGTAATAGAATGTTGATATTGATGAGATGCTCTCATGCAACTATTGGCTTGAATTCATATGACGGGTGGAATAAGTAATGGATTCATGAGTTATACTCTAATCCGGTAATCCCCTTTTAGTATGATAATGAAGTTAATATAATCACAAGGACTGTGTTGGTATGGTGATAAATAAAAAGATTCTCTA
The DNA here is from genome assembly GCA_037355405.1 of Vitis amurensis. Taxonomy (NCBI): domain Eukaryota; kingdom Viridiplantae; phylum Streptophyta; class Magnoliopsida; order Vitales; family Vitaceae; genus Vitis; species Vitis amurensis. Next base: position 8,394 of record JBAPGN010000610.1, on the reverse strand, counting down.
TCATGTTACTCATGTTGGACTACAATAGGCGATTAAATGAAACAAAATAAATCACTATATAATAATGGGGAAGGACAACATGAAAGGTTGAATAACAAAGTAATAAAGTCCTTGTTTATTAGAAGTAAAGTTGAATGTGGTGCTCTCAATCCATCAGCTTGAACTCTCAATAAGTGAAGCAAAGTAATGGATTATTGATGATTACTACTCTAAGTGGTAATCTTTCTAAGTTATGATAATATCAAAGTTATATAATACCAAAGACTCGTGTATGATATGTGAAATACAACAGAGTCCTCTTGTACTATGTGGACAACTAGGATTCAAATGAAAACCAAATAAATACTAATCATAGGGGAAGGATAACAACCAAGAAGGTTGAAATAAAAAGTAATAAAGTTGATCTCTATTAATGACAAGTAAAGTTGAATTGTGGATGTCTCAACTCCACTAGCTGACTTCAAAAGTGAAGAAGCCTTAATGGGTTATGAACGATTATACTTGATGGTAAATAAATCTTATAAGTTTATGACTCATTAAAACTCTTAATAATCACAAGACGACTATGTTTGGTTGTGAAATAAACAAAAATAAATAAAAAGTAACAAAGAAGAATCTTCATGTATACTCCAGGTGATAAATACGTGGTTCCAACATGAAAAAAACATAAATATAAAACATTAGGGAAAGAAACATGAAAGGTTGAACAAAAAGTAATAAAGTCTATGCTTAATTATGAAGTAAACTTGAATTGTGCGATGTCTCAATTACTCAGCTTTGACTTCAAAAGGGAAGATGTAAATGGGTTATGATGATTATACATTGAGTGGCTAATCTTTTAAGTTATAGGTATTAACAACTCTTAATATAATACAAAGACTATAGTAATGATTGTGAAAATAAAATATAACAAAAATATAAAAAAGCGCTAAACTATCTCAATGTTAACTTAAGTGATACAATAGTGATTAAAATGAAAATTAATAAAATAATAAATAGTGGGAAAGAACAACAAAAATGTTGAACAAAAAGGTAAATAAATCTTTCTCTATTAAGAAAGTAAAGTTTGAATGTGGCATGTATCAATTCCATTGAGCTTGCTTCCAAAGCGTATACTAGATAATAGAGATTAGCTGAATGATTTACTTGAGTGGTAATCCTTTAAGTTATGATAGTTAAACTTAATAATACAAAGAGTAGGTATAGTATGTGAAAATAAACAAAAAATAAAAATAAAAAGAAAAAGAAAAATAAAAAGGAATCTCTCATGTTACTAAGTGATAAATAGCGATTAAATGAAAATAAATAAATATAAAAATAGGGGAAAGACAACTACAAATGTTGAACAAAAAGTAATAAAGTCTTGCTTTATTAGAAAGTAAAGTTGAATTGTGGATGTCTCAACTCACTAGTCGGACTTCAGAAGTGAAGATGTAATGGGTTATGATGATTATACTTGAGTGGTAATCTTTTAAGTTATGATAATAAACAAAATAATACAAAGACTAGGTATGGTTTGTGAAAATAAACAAAAAATAAAAAGAAAAATAAAAAGGGAATCTCTCATGTTACTAAGTGATAAATAGAGATTAAATGAAAATAAATAAATATAAAAATAGGGGAAAGACAACTAGAAAGGTTGAACAAAAAGTAATAAAGTCTTGCTTTATTAGAAAGTAAAGTTGAATTGTGGATGTCTCAATCCACTAGCTTGACTTCAAAAGTGAAGATGTAATGTTGCTTTATGTGCGTGAAATCATAAAATGGTTTAATTTATTACTTATGAATTAAGGAATTAGGTAGACTAATATGGTTTTATGACCGTTGAAAAGGAAAAAGAAAAAAGAAGAAGAAGATATTGTAATATTTCTTACTTATTCTTTGCTTGGGGGATATGTCGCTAGTTCGATTGGACTTAAACTTTGAACCATTTATACAAAGAAGACTATAATATTAATGGGATTTGCACAATGAAAAAAAAAAAAAAAGCAAAATATAATATGAATGTAACTATAAAAGTCAAAGTAGCAATTGGTAGTTCTAGTAAATTTTATTTGCCAAGGTATAATGCTTCTTGCAAGGATACAAAATTGACGCCTCTTGAGGAATAGAGTGTAGTTTTCAATATTAGAGTGTATCTTATGTGTGGTAGGATTTATTTTTTTTGAATTATTTTTCAAATGATGCATTGTTTTTTATATTAAAAGAAAAAAGAAAATATGTATGTGCAATCGATCGCTTATTTATTTAAATAATGTTGCTTGTGTACGGACAATGGAAACACAATATAGAATTTAAAAAGTATTTTTTTAATGTGAAGAAAATTGCAATTCTGCATGTATTGCTCATATATAACAATCAAGAGGGGTATATAAGAAGTAAAATGCCTGAAGATCACGGGCTTAAAAAGTAAGGTGACAGATGTACATGTAATAATTTAATAAAATAGTTTAAATGATTATGAATTATTATTGATTGTGTCCTCTATACTTTATTTATTTTTAAATGGAATCACACAAATTTTCTTTTCTTGTAAAAAAGTAAAACCAAACATTGATTTTTTTTTTATTATTATAAAAATAAGAAGTATTTACAAACATTTTTGCATGTAAAAAAAATCATTGAAGCTAGCCTTCGACCACAAAGAAGTCTACAAATGTAATGGTCGTCTGGTTGCAACTTATCTTAGTTAATAGCAGATGAGAATTACCACTTTCATATGTGTACCGCTTGGACAATTTAAGTAGCGAAATTGTGAAAGAGACTTTTAATACTGGATCAATTAGCATGTGTGTAACAATTTGGTCAGAAGTTTTTTAGATTGAGTGGTAATCTGATGAAGAATATGATAATGCAAATATAAACACTAAGTACCATGGGAAAATGAAGGAAAATGATTGTCTCTTGTGTTTTTAAGTGACAAATATGCAAGTTAAATGAATATAGTAGTAAGTAATATTACATATTATATTATAATGTTAATATAGTATTAGTATAATTAATTTTTAATGTTTTGTTTTTATTATAGTGTGCGATGTGCAGTATTATTGTTCAGAGATGAAAAGATACGAATGAAAATTAGGGAGAAGTATGGAAGCAAGAACAGTTGTAAAAAGAGTAATTATAAGAGTCTTAGCTTTATATGTAATTGAGGTCTCGCTCTTTAAATTAATAATGTTGTGCTTTATGATGTGACATGTGGAGTTCATGAGGATGTTTCAATTATTATTACTGATTAAAGCTTTAGAGAGACGTGGGTGGGAAGGTGTAGAGACTAATTAATAGAGCATTGGAAACATAGACATTTGGATAATGTTACGTCATGTTATCTTCACATTCTTTAGAATCTGGTAATGATAGAAACACACATAAATTTTTTTCATTTTTCTGTTAGTAAAGTAGAGATATTGTCCAAGGTTGAGTCAATTGACATTGAAAAGTATAGATATTGGACAATTAATTTGTCTTTTTCTCTCTTTTCACATTGGTGAGAAGGTATACAGTGATATTCTCTAAGGTCTTTAGCAAGTATTACACTACCTTTTTCGTTTTTTATGTTTTTTTGGGTCAAGGTCAATAGATTAGTGGGTGGGAGGAAAACAAACAAACTAACAACCGATTGAACCTTATGAGATTATTAGGCTTTTGTTCTCTTTCAGTCACTATGATAGTGATTGCCGTAAGTCCGATAAATTATTCGTGATGTTCCTTTAAATTGGCAAGGATAGAGACTCCTGTCATTTACTGCTTGGTTGAGTTCCATCTTTAATATCTTAGATATTTTTTATTATGTTTCTCGTTTAACTTGTAGGCTTGGTGGACAAGCCATTTTATGTGTGACTTTGTAAGCCATCTTGGAATTAAAAAGAATAAAGAAAAAATAAAAATTATAGAATATAGTCATCTTGGAGATTTAGAAGGTTTTAAAAGGATTTGTGTGTTTGGCAGAGCTAGCATGAGTTGGTATTATATATATTTATATAAGCAATATTTTATTTTTAATTTTGCTCTGCGTGCGATCAATATAATAACAAACTTATATGTTGATAACTAAACAAATCATGCATTTGTAGCTGATGGACCTTGTTATTTCAAGTCATTAAAGCACTAAGAGTCTTAAATTTAACCAATAACTACACTCCTCAAATACATAAAAAGGATTTCTAATATTTTTCAAACCTTTTAAAATACTTTTAAATTTCGAGTTGAAGTTTAGATGAACTAATCTTTCCGAATAGCCCCTTCCTTCGAAAGTCAAGTTTAGTCAATCATGCAAAATCACAGTCTTCATGGCTTGTTGGGACATAGTTCGCCTTTAATTGGGTTTGTAAAAAGGATAACTAGAGTAGATTGTCAAGCAGTCTTGGTGATGTGGGCAAAACTCGCGAGAGGCGTTTATGTCTTAAGCTCATTTTGCGGGTTCTTAATCATTGATGAACTTATTCGTTATATGCTTCTACGAATGAACATATTTGATTCTTGTTATTGGTATATGCAACTCATTATCACAGGCAGAAAAATCTTTATAGTACATTTAAGTCTATGCTTTTTAACTCACTAAGAATCCTAGTGGAAGCATAAGGCTACTTGACATGCTTATCAATTCAGCTAGCGCATGTAGTTTTAGCTTTTTGGTAGTGATAATGCTACAACCTGCTGCTAAAGTGTCTTTGATGATCGTGAGATGCTCTTGTTCCAAGATTAAAAAACGATTATCGTTTAAAGTGTCCTGGGCTTTCTAGTGCTTTTTAGCGTATCACTCTCTTAGTCACTAATCAATGTGAGACTTCCAGCTAAATTTAATGAATTGGCTTGAGTATATAGAGAGTAAAATAATAATTCCATGATCAAGAGTACACGAATTGATGAGTAGTCAACTGTGACACATATTCCCTTTGTTTCTTGCTAATGTGTGTCTACTATGGTTTTTCCATAAATTGATTGATAGATTGTTCCGACGCTCCACAATACAGATATGTTGTCCGCAAGTATTAGAATCAAACACTGGAAATGTTTTCGCCTATGCCTTGAAGAATATAATGAGATTTAATAATTTCTCTCTAGTTCGTTCCTTTTTCATCTTTAATTGCTTTGTAATAGGAGACTTAAAGTTGTTTGATAACTGGATGTTTCATGCTTTCGAATAATTGTTTTGAATGTCTCTATTAACATACTTCTCCTTGGTGACATGAAAATATCATCAAAATTTGTTTTGTTGGATGGTCTCAAGTCCAAGAAAAATAAGGGAGCATTAAATCCTGAGAATATAGTCATCGGTGTCAATTTGGCTATGATCATTTGTTGTTTGGTGATGAGGAAACACTAGAAAGTATGGCCATGAACATGAGAGCTGATCGATTAATAAAGGTGTGTATTTTACTTTATGATGTTGGGCTTCTTCTTTATTATCTCTAGGTTTTGCAATTTGAATTGGTGTGTGCTCTGAGATCTTGTGTTGACGCCCACTGAGCACTTTTTAAATCATAATTTATGTTCATATCATAGTTTGTCATTTGTGTGTACTTTGTAGTTTAGTCGTCATTTGGTTGTATGACCGTTTCCAAGGCATATGTTAAATTTTTAATCACACACTATGTCAATGAACCGCAGGAAATGTGGACTCCCATAGGTACTCTGATATGGTACTTTAGTATATTCCATGTGAATGTAGTAGCTACCTTAGATAGAATAGGTATGTGAAACATTTTATATAAAAAATGACCTGACTGAAAGTTACTGTTAAAAGTTTATGTAAAATTTACTGATTTTTTTTATTTTTTAAAAAAAAGAAAATAAAAAAATATATCCAAGTGACAACATCCTAAAAATTATATGAATAATAATGTTTTATATTCGATTTATTTTATTCATGACTAATTTTAATAACATGTTACGCAAGTTAAAAAGTCATAAAAGAAGATAAGAATAATGACTGTTGATTAATTATTTATATCAATAGAATATAAATATTCTTAATCGAGTTTTCGCGTTTTAATTAGATAAGTCTAGATAATGTATTTCAATAACTAATTCTAATGTCTCATGTTTTATTTTTCAAATGAGCCCTAATCCTTGAAACTATCGCATTCGGATGGAGTATCATTTTAAAGAACACAACGATTGTTTATTTTATTTATCACTTTTATGGGGTAAAAATATAGAGGGGGGTAGTGAGGTCCTATCTATTCTAGCGAATGCAGACTTTGTTAATAGGGAGAGGCCTTACCTTATTCTTCAAATAGGCAGCCTTGGTGGATGAGACGTTGTAGCTCACAATTTCTTACCACATTGAATGAATCAATTTCTTACCATATTTCTTTTATTTCCTATGAAAAAAAGTTAATAATCAGGTCATAAGTTAGTTGGAAACTAAAGTAATGATGTAATCAATTTCTTTTTTTTTTCCCCTAAGGTTTGTGAGATGTCCTTGATTATGTGTTTTTTCTTTTGTAATGGAGGTTTCAATAGGCTTGATAGATAACTTAAAATAAGAGGTCAATAGATTGTCAGTCAATAGAACAGCTTCATTCTATCCTCATTTGTCATTAGTTAATAATTAAATTTGATTTTGGATCAAGATGTGTTAAAGCCATCATACATAGGAAAACTCAACATTGTAATTAATAAAGAATTGGACGATTATTGCTAGAAGTTTCATGTACACGTTAACAAAAGTGGATTTTGAAAATATATGAATGAATATTAAGAATTTATTATAATGGTTAAGAGATTTTTATAAGTAGAATTTTTAGTATACATTTTAAAAAGAAAAAACAGTTTAATATTGGGTTATTATGTACTGTTCTCTAAAAGTGACATGAAAATTGTTATGTAGAAAATATGGATTTGACTCTTTCAAGCGTAAGATAAAGCCTAACTACCCAAGAACAGATGCCTCTACAGAAGAATGAATACATGCGAAGTGGGGAGGGCGTCTGGCGCGGGCGACCGGGGAGTGCCGCTGGAGTGTGGGTAGCTCGTTGGTGAACCTTGTAGTAAGCGGGGTTGATGAGCTTTGTATAGAGTGTAGTGAGTTGAGTAGTAGAGTGGCAAGCGCTGGCGCAGAAGGCAGATAAGCGCTGGGATATGCAGGGATGGTAGCATGTGTCACGAGTGGATGTGACGAGGCAATGATCAGCTCATGGTGATGGGTCGAGGTGACACCCTGGAGAGAAGCACGTGATAATGAAAGTAAGTGAATTTTAATTTAACATATTCATCGAAAATGTGACTTTTGAAAAAATAAATAATTGATGAGCGTTAACGCTCGGTGTGTCATTAATTTACCCTTAAAAGAAAAAAGGGGCAAGAGTGGCTCCAGGCCAATTTAAGGGAGAGGTTGTATGGGAAGGGTCATGCTTCGGTGGGAGGGGATCTGGCGAGGCAACACTGACTGGCTGTGCACCGGCGAGACCGTTGGGTTTTTTGATGGCCTGTTCGGGATAAAGTGGTTCGTCATCCGTGGTTAGTCGATTGTGTGTCGTGCTTCTGGAAGGCTGGGAAAAAAAAGGCATTCTTGGGTAGGCCCGTCACAACCTTCTCTTAATTTGGAGCCACTTTGCCCCCTTTTTTAAGGGTAAAAATTAGGTAACGCTCATAATTATTTATTTTCAAAATCACTTCATTTACTATATAATATGTTATTAAACATATTACTATTACTTACATTAATAATAATAATCTCTTTCGTCTTTTTTTTTTTTTTTCTCCTTTCCCACCTGTGTGGTGGCTCTAAGCTTTTCGGAACCGAGCTTCACGCTCGATACAGAAACCCTAACTGCTCGTACTGTACATAACCAAACCGCATATTAGAGCTTCGGCGACACAACAATGGAGGTTTCGCTAGGAAGACGCCACCACACTTTTCTATATGATTTATCCACATTAAGAAAAAAGTAGAATCCAAAAATGTCATGCAGGAGACCATTTTTATTTAATTATGATTCTTAAAATATTAAAATTATGCTTCTTTTTTAAAGTGGAAGGAATCTAGGTATTGCGTTCATATGGTAGAGTCAAACTTTCCAGGCAAAAACAGATACTATATATATGTGAGTGCTTGGCCTCCTCGGAATTCATAAGAAAAAGCCAGCAGTTGCAAAGCCTCTCTTCTATTACTTGCAGACCATGGTAGGACGGTCCTTTCAACACCTTCTTAGCTTTCTTATGCTTTCTTAGCCAGAAGATGGTTTTACTTTCACATCTTGATCTCTCTGGCAATCAACTGCAGGGCTCAATTCCACTTACAGTTGGGAAGATGGTTTTACTTTCACATCTTGATTCCACGTTGTCTACTTGTAACGTCCTCTGGCAATCACGCAGGGCTCAATTCGGATAAATCAGTTGGAAGAATGGTTTTATCTTTCAACATCTTGATCCTCTTCTGACAATCAA
>JBAPGN010000609.1:10000-25565 GCA_037355405.1 Vitis amurensis | reverse complement strand
GAGATATCGTAAACGTAGAAAAGGGATAGATTACCAAAAACGAAAACGGCATAATCTCCCTCGCTGCGTACACTCGAGGTCGACTTCAGAGGGCGCCCTCTCGCTCTTTTTCTCTGTCCCCCTCCCGTCTCTGGAAATTTTAGTATTATTTTTTGCATTTTATTTCCAACTCACCCCCTCATTTTTCACTTGAAGACGTGTGATTTTGTTATTAGTTATTACCATGCCTTGTAGAGGTCTCCACATAAATTAATCTGGGCAAAGAGGGCGTTGGGTGGTTAGTTAAAAGTTTTTGAAAGATTCTAGATGGAACAATCAAGAACCTCTTTTAAGTACAATTAAAGATAACATTTATCATATTTTTATAAAAAATTAGCCTAAATTCTTTGAATATTTTTATATTCATTTATAAAAAATTTGAAAATACTTATATTTAAAACATATTTTATTATATTTTAAATAAAAAATTAAATTAATTTATATAAAATATTTTATTTAAGATTTAATTTTTAAATTTTTATTAAAAATATGTGGTAACAAATTTTTTTATTAACATAAATTTATTTAAACAATTAAAATTATTAACAATTTAAATGTAATAATCAATTAAAAATAAAATCCAATGTAGACCCCCATTTTGGGAGTCATTCTTGCAGCTGATGCTTAACAAGTGTCACCATCTCGCATGGCCACGTGTCACATCCTTAGTGGCCATGAGGAATCCACCTCGCTTTTTGAAGCTACAGTAAGACTTTGACACGTGGAGGAACGTTTCGGAAGGGGGTCCCGCAAGCCGTCAAGAGGGGACAGATTGGGCAGAAAAGGTGGCTACAGAAGGAGTGTTGCAGGAAAAGGTGGCTGCTACAGAGATCATTTGAGAGGACAGCATTGTAGTGCAGCAGCAGTGAGAGTGGTTGGGCAAGTGATGCTGGCTGATGGAGGAATAGAAAAAAAGGGAGTTTTTCTCTGGAGGGGGGATCTTTTCAGGGAGGCTAAAGAGAGTTCTGAAGAAAAAAAGGAAGAACCAGAGAGTTGCTAGAGGGGGAGTTTTTGGAAGAAAAATGGAGGATACTCTGGTGGGAGCAAGGAGTTGCAGAGATTCTTCTCAGAAGAATCTTCCACGGCCCAGGGTGAGCGAAAGAAAGAGACTCCTTGAGAGAGTTGAAGCTATTTTTCTTCTTGCTTGAGGAACCAGGTATTGTAGACAACTTTCCTTCATCTCTCATTATTCACTGCTTTTCTTTAACATTATGTTGTTTCGGGTGGATATTGAAGGCCACTGGTTTGCTTGTTGAGAGATAATCCTGCATTTGTGTTCGTCATTGTTAATCTTAATTTATTATGCCCTATTGTGATTATGAAATGCCCAGGAATCACGCATGTGTTGCATTTGGATACCGGCTACCTTACCTATCAGGGATCCCATGGATGATTATGAAATGGATTTATGAGATGTTTCCTTTGTTTATGTCATCTCTTTCACTGCTTGTTTCTTCTACTTCCCCCCGTTTCTCGTGCGTGTGTGATACGAGTCCATTTTCTCATCCCTGCTCGAAAGAGATCCTAGGAAACCTGGGGTAGCTGTCATGGCGGCAAAGCTCACCTCATCAGCGCCTCCATACCATTTTCCGTTTGTTATTCATCTTTTAATCCAATATGCCTACATACACATGTCATGCTACCCACATCTCCTCTAGTCGTCAAGCTTTGCGGGAACAAGTGTCCTCCCCACACCATATCTTCCTCTCATTCATTTCATCACCACTCCTCTCTTTACTGAGTCTCACGGTGCATGTCATCCTCTCACTCCTTCAACATATCGTTTAAAACCACTCACCCCAGCCCCCATGTCATGCAACCCATACCTACCTTCATGGCTACTTCATAACCACATTCATTGCAACCCGGACACCCTCACGTTCCGGAGCCTTCCCGCGCGCCGATTCGCACTTGGATCCCCAATTTTGAACTTCTTTAAATCCGATTTCAATGGTCCGACTTGTCTCATACTTCATCTTTAGAGTTTCTTTTAAGTTCAAAATCATCATTTTCAATAGAGCTTGCTGCCACTTTCATTCTCCGGAACAATTTTCATACCTCCCCTCTGTTTTTTAAAAAATGTTTTGAAATAGCAGGAATCCATTTCCGTATTCCAAACAATGGAGTTATCGGAATGTTCAAGCGAGAATAAAATGGGCTTTGGTGGGGGCCCCACATATGTGAATTCATGATTAATTGATCAATTGATTGATTTATTTGCCATGCGTGATTGATTTGCTATGTTCCATGATATGCATATAATTGTTTTGTGTTTATCCACTAACCTCATTCCATGATAGCGCGTTGCTGTTTGCTGTCCAGGTACGCATTCACTCATTCTGATCAATCACTATACATATTTTGATCCTCATATGTGCATGACAGTCCCGGGTATTCATTGATTTCCTCATCAATTGCCATGTCAACTTCATTTTATTAGTTGAGACCCATTTTAGGGACTTAGAGGGGTGTTACGGTCTTTACCGTACCTTCCTGATAAGTAACCTGACCCCTGGACCTGATCTGGTTTTTCGCATACCGTCTTTTCCAAAATATGGAGTCACATTTAGGGTTTTTCTTTCTTATTTTGTTTACCCTTTAAAAATAAAACAGAAATAAGTGGCGACTCCAAGTCATTTTCTTAATCAATAAAGATCAATTTTCAAATCAAAAATCGAGTTTCACCATCGAGTGGGAAACGCATTTGAGAGCGATCGAAAATGTGGGGTCCTCAAAATGGCGACTCCGCTGGGGATATTTAGAGGGTCAAGCTCGAACATAAATTGAGGCAAACGTGGCATTTGATAGGTCGATCAGTGGATACCTTTCTCGTGATTGCACATTGAGAGTTTTGATGTCATTGGAGACATGCATGGATATTATATTCATTTGGGCTTTGACATGTTGATTTTGATGATTGATTATCTTGATTGGGGCTTCCGATGCCATGATTTTTTTTATGCTTCATTACCATATTCGTTGGAGATATTGACACGTTGATTGCATTGATTGCCTATCTTGATTCGCTTAGCATAGTGATTCAGATATTTGCCATGATTGTTTTGATCGCTTGCTATTACGGATTCAGTTGTATACAATCGTTTGTTGACATGTCGATTGTCTGGATTAATTATATTCTCCTTGTCGTCTTTGAGCAGGATATTTTGGTATCATTTTTCATGCGATTATATAGCTTGTTGTGTGCACGAGTGATATATCTTGTACTTGCTGACTGGCATTCGTCATGACTGCCCTCTTCGTCTGCTTGATTGCTGTGCTTGCTATGTGGGCCGCACTCTATCCCCCTACTCAATTCTTGTCTTCGGTCATTTCCTTCATTTCGGTTTCATTTGCAAGTGTGAGACCTTTCTGTGTGCTTGCTCTCTGACCGAGCCAGAGAATTAGGAGTAGGGGGGGGGGGTCCCCCCTAAAATGCGATGGGTCTATATCGAGTGTATCGGTCGAAGCATTCGGAGGTGAACGACACAAGACTAATGTCGGAGGAGTCCGATCATTTGAAGACGCTGTATAGCCGGACTAGGTTTTCATGATATTTGCGCGACCAGTGTGTTTCTCTTTCTGCTCAGATTTTTAGGGTTTTTGGATGTACCACACAGCTCACTGTGCCACTTAGTTGGATATTGAGTTGTTGGAGTGGTGAGAGCTTTCACTATAGGAGCCCCTGCGGATGCGAGGTAGTGCATGTGTGGAGGTGATGACACCTTGCATGGAAGCGCCCCGTCTCTTCGGAGGCGTGCAGTCAGGGTTGCGTATCTCGTCGGAGGGTATAGATCCGCTTCTGCTAGGGATCCTTTAAAATCCACATATCCATTTAGAGCCACTTAACCTCGTAGGTTAGCCATAGATCATTTGATTAGGACTCCTTCCCTAACGTGGGTGCATGAGGGCCTTCAAGAGCCGTCTTTAGTTAAGTTCGGATCCGTTTTCGCTCTTCAATTGAGAGTGCTCGGGATCGTTGAGTTTGAAGTTCGGTTGGATACACTTTCATTCTTGTCGCTTAGTTTGTGCTTTTCACTCGATTGGATTATTCAGTTTCTCCTTATATGGATTTTCGTTCCATTCTTTGGCCTGGTGCACCCCTTCACTTTGATTGTCACTCCGCGAATACTTTGGGATTGTTCAATTGATCATCTTTTTTTAACTGTAAACCTATAATTAGGCTAGTACCTCATTCTTCGTTTGATCCTTGAGTTCGATTATCGACTCAGATGCTTTCTATTTTGCATTTACATATGGTGAAGGCCACTTTCCTATTCACACATTTTTCGAGGGATTCGCCTTGATCACCTTATCATTTTGTTCTCTTATTGGAGCCGAATTGAGTTTGAATCAAGGATATTTTGGTCTAGATTGGGTATCGATCTCGTGATAGTGTTGTTCTTACACCCATTTCACTTTCTCACACCTCGTTATCTTCTGGTATTCATCGATAGAATTTTTTAGTCGTATTTGTAGTTGTCTCACACTAGACACTAGATGACTCCTAGAGTTCTATCGTACACAGATTTCTGATTGTCGGCATCGTTATATTGTGGTCACACCGTGTCACTGTATTGGGTTGTATTGTATCATGCTTAGGTCATTGTTCGTTGCAATCCGTGTCGTTTAGCATGAGTTGTGTTTGAGTCATTTTGTTTGGTTCTCTTGTAGGAAGTTATTTTGTGTCCAGTCTTTGGTTCAGTGCCCTGGTTTGAGTGGAGAGAGGTTTGATTGTATGCTTTGGCTGTATAGACGGATTCTAGTCAGTTCGATTGGTTAGATTATTGCTTCTGTGGTTTTGATTCAGATGGCAACTGACCAGTTTGGTTAGAGGATGGCATACCCGTTAGAGTTAGGCATGTAGTGCTCTAGGCGGACACGCATCCTGATTATATAGGCACCAACCTGTAAATCTACCTGTTCAGATGCCAGCTACGCGGACTTTGTATTGATCAGGTGCCGTCATCCACCATTGTCACCCATGTACCTTATCTAATGTCCATCCGTTATCGTTATGGACAGGACGAGCAGGGAATTGGACAGATGAGAGATCCTGGATGAGTATGATTTCATGGGTGAACCTGACGATGGCCAGTGGCCACTTTGCCAATCATGGGTTTCAGGATGCCTAATATAGAAGAAGGTATGACGGGAGTTGGATTGTCCTCGTTATTCATTCGACTTTATATGCACAGTTATGAAGGGCCCTTGGTTTGGATGAGGCACAGCTTGCTCACTTTAGTTCACATTGTATTGAGCGGCACGACATAGAGATGGTACGCTTCATTATAGACATTTCATAGAGAATTAGGGAGGATTAGCAAGAGAGTTTTTGAGACAGATATTCTTATGGTGATTACGGCTTTCACGTAGATAGCTTGGTTCTTCGACAGGGATTAAGTGAGCTATTTCTTCTTTTATCTCCCGCTGGAGGAGGAGGCCACGGAGATGAATTGATGCGACCTACGAGAGAGATCAGAATGAGCATGTTTTTGAGGAGTTTGCATCCTGGTTGCTCAGTATCTGCAAAAGTCCCATTCCAGGACTTTAGATCATTGGTCAGGCTTTGTCGATGTGATGATGGCATCTCTGAGGTTATGTAGTTATTACTCCTTCCAGATACTGAGAGGAAGAGGTTGGGTGGATGCATCTGAGAGCTGTGGGACGAGTAATGTTCTGCGGATTTCAACGCATCGAACGACCTGGTTATCATCCATGTTGGGATCATTGTGGACACTAGGAGTGATTTCCCACCCTTACAGCTCATCTCCTCATTTCAAGTTCGCACTACCTCTGTGCTCTCATACTGTCACGATGCGACACTTCATATCAGTTTTAGCGTCCAAGATAGTATCCCACGACGAATGAGAAGTTCGTCCCCATCGGCGAGTCAGAGATTATTCCGATTTGGGTGGCTTTGGATAGAGCTTGTGAAGCGATCCATAGTACTGGATTCTTAGCAACATTGGCCTTAAGCCACCCACCGAGTACCTTACCTCCGCGTTTTCATGCTCATGATTGTGCATTTCACAATGGCAGGCACCGTACTGATTATTGTGTTTCTCTACGTATTACATACAGGATCTTATTGCAGTGGGTTGCAGTTAGCTTTTCCCATAATCGAACTACAAAGACAATGATCTTTGGTCCAGATATGATACTGATTTTCTTTATCCAGCCGTATGTCCACACATGTGTTTTCTCCCTCTCCGGGCTTTATACCCATCAAGTTTTGGAACCTCAGAGGCCACTGATATTCACAAGACAACTTTGTACTGTTGTGATATTTTTCGTGACTACCTCTGTTAGTTTGGTCGTTTGAGTTTTGTCTCTTTTACTTTTACATTTGAGTCTTTTTTTATAGTTAGTGACTCGAAGTTCGTACCATTGTGTTCAGGGAGTAGACCTTTTGTTTATGTTCGCATGAATTGTACTCTCATTTCACTTGTGATGTTGTTTGTTTTCTTGAGGTATGTGTTCATTGTCTTTCCTATTCATTTTATCATTGTTTGTATTATACTTTTATGTGTTGTGATTTGGTAGCATTCGTGTGTTGTTTGTTTTTGTCTCGTGCATTGTGTTATGGTTTTGAGCTTGACGGTTTTAGTGTTTTGAATGGTCCCCGAGGCAGATATTTGATGGTATGATGTTTTATGATACAGAGCATTGAGGTTAGACTCTTTCAGTTAGAAGGTTCCACCATGTCGACGAGACCGCGGCCCATTACTCTTGTATCTTATAGATGATGATGATTTGACAGGAGGTTGAGAGGATTGAGCTCATTATTGTAGAGAATCCATCGTCATCAAGGAGTTCAGGAGTGGCGATGCTACATTACACATTGACCTCACGGACATTTGTTACTTTGGGTGCCTCACATCCACGGGTCTCGCCCGCATTCAATGTCTCCAACGGCATTTCCTCATCACATTTCAACTGGCAATGACGACACGACCTCCATTGACTTCGGGCCCTCCAGTTATTACGTTCCTTTCATGAGCGACTTCACCCTACGTCGACGATGTCGAGTACACTTTAGATTTTGGGTGCACCACTTTGAGCAGAGTTTTGAAGACGATCAGGCCATGGGTTTTTGGCCTCCTAGGGCACTTCCAGATCCTAGTGCTCCAAGTTTTGCTCTGATTTTATATTGTGCCGACCACCAGTCAAGTAGGAATCACACTGATCGTGCAGTGCTCTACGAACATGCATACAGGACATTGTCGGATTCTGGGACATTTGAGGCATCTTAGTACTGATTGTTTCCTATTCTACCAGCTCAGGCCATGCATGAGACGTCCTTCGACCAGCAGTCCCTGTCTTTATGACTTGGGCGATTTGACTTATGATCGGCTTACTTGCTACAGTGGCACTGTAGATTTTGTTCCCTCTTGGCCAGAGATGTGTGACAAGAACGTCACTGGTTTTTTTGTTTTTGTTTGGTTTAGTCTTGTTTTGCTTTGACTTTATAGAATATACTCGATTACGTTGAGTATTGTCTTTGTATATCTTCTTTTGCCAAATGATGTACTCAATCGGGATCTATCCCATTGGAATGCATTTTCTTTTATGGAACTCTTTATGTTTTGCTGATCTGAATATGTTTTGTATTTTTGACTTGAGGCGTCTTCACTTAATCATTGTGGATCTTGAGGCTTGGCCCTGTTCATGGAGGATATTGAGCCTATAGACCTAGGGACTCATGAGATTTGACTAGGAGTTTGAGACTATGAAATTCTTCTTATGGATCAGAGCCTAATACCTTGCTCACTTCCACACTTTGCTTTTGTTCCTTTTGACCTATCCATCCATTGCGAGGGTTTTGCACAGCATCACCATGTGAGACATTAATGATCTTTTCCAGCCTCGGATTTTCTAGTTTTCAACTCCCCCTCTGATTCGACAGGAGAGTGTGAGGAGTTTGGCCCAAGGTTGATTTCGCATGGCGATGGTTATTATCTTTGATTATTGGGTGGCTTACGTGGAGAGGATTGGTCGATTTGCTTGATGAGCTGTCACTTTTTACCGGAGTATAGAGATTGATCTTGTATGATGGAGTTGGTTCTGTCGGAATGGCGGTGTGACCTGTAATCACCGTTTGCTTTGCTTTGAGAGGATCATCTTTGAGTTATTTAGGCATTTGGCAGTATCGGGTTGATTGCCATGATTCTAGAGGGTTGATGTGGTTATTCATAGGGACATCGATCTTACGGTCATCGACTCATTTGGGTTGATAACACGATGTCTGAGACCGCTGGTGCAGGATTGGGGTGGCCTTCATTTCGGTTAGCTTCATAAACTTATACCTTTATTGACATATTGTCCGTTGCTAGCCCCATTGGCCTCGACATGACGCATTATAGCCTTTTCTTTATTAATAGCCTTGCTCACCTTCTACACCGGTTAGGGGCCTTTCGTGTAGCATGCATTGTTTAGGAGTTTCATGAGCCTTGGCCGAGGGGCACATCTTTCTCATTATCTTTTCTATATTGCGTCATTGCATTTCTCACATCTCGTTTGGTTCTTGCTGCCTCTTTTTTTAATTATATCTATGTTTGTTACCGCTTTTTCTCTTCTTCCACCCAAGTTGGTAATTCTCCTCACTTACATTACAATGGAGGGTAGTCATGTTCATTTCACTATCTATACCATGGACACTGATCAAGGGATCTCAAAGTTTGAGAAGGTTCACCTCTCAAGAGAGTTTGTGCATATATTGATATTTGAGAGAAATGTTTATTCATTTTTTATTGATCCCGTCTTTGGGTATTCTTGTATGCGTTCAGAGCATGTACATATTCATTTATGCATTGTAAAAAAAAAAAAAGGAAAAAAAAAGGAAAAAGAAAAGAAAGAGGCGCATGTGCGCTATTGATTCTCTATCATTGAGTGTGTATATTGATGTCGAGAGCTCACTGATCGAGTATGTTTTTGACGGGAGTTCGTTGTATGTGGCATGTCCTGGATCCTTAGGTTTGCTTTCATTATTGTCGTACATTTTGAGAGTGAGCATGAGTGCTAATCTCTTTAGGAGCTCTGGAGTTCATTGTCCATTCCATACACTATGTTACTTAATTGACGTGACCTCCTTTCATATTTGATTTGAGCATATTATCACTCGTTCTCGTATTCTATGTTCCATTATCATCCTCGTTTTCGCTTCTGATTCATCATTTTCACTTCACATCTTATTCTTTTCTTACAGCAACCCATCTCGAGTTTGATACTCTCTTCGCATCTTCATTACACATATCACTATCAGTTCATTTTGCTTCATTCGTCTCCTTATCGACACCATGTTCACAGCAGGCATCTTCAGGTCCATGGCTCACGAAATTTTCTATACACGTTGCATTTTATACATGAGGGCATGGGTTTTGATCATTGGGTATTTGGGCCTAGTTTCCCTTCATTTCTATCACCCTAGCCTTCGTTACGTCCTGAGTCTTAAGACCACCCTGAGGCCATGACATCACACATTGTGTTTGATAGCTCTTATATGAGCGATACTTGGGATTGATTCGGGAGCATTCTGTTTGTGATAGACCAGAAGTTATGGTATGACCCTACACTGGGGCATAACCATCTCAGAGAGTTTTATTATCGGATGACCATTCTGCCGGGGCATATTCTTCACAGTCGATGATGGATTTTTGAGCCATGTTCATTCCTTGGAGGATATCAGATGTCCTTTTTCACATTGGAGCATGAGACATGATTGACGCATTTCATCTGGTGTACTTTACACAGGGGCATACCCCTTTCGGTCCATGATGGTTTTTTAGGCATAGTTGTTCCTTGGAGACGATTAGATTCATTTCACATTGGAGTACGAGATATGATTGGGCGATTTCTTTGATATGATCACAGGAGCATGGCCTTCTCAATGCATTTGTTGATATTTTTATATGATTGGATGCAGACAACACGACACTTATGAGAGCAATGCAGCCGAGTTGTCATTTCAGGGTTTGCCCTATACTGGGGCATACCCTTTTCTGGCGGTTTCGATCTTAGAGATAACAGTTCACATTGGGACACACTCTTCTTTAGAGGAGGTCAGATACTCTCTCACGTTCCACGATGACTTTGAGGACAGAGTTTCATTTCGATCAGAATGATGTATGATTGGTTATACCTTCTCATGGATGTTTGGTTTTGGAGATGCTTACACTTAAGGGCATAGCCAATCGTCTTGGTGATGATTTTTGTGAGTGACTGTTTATACCAGCCGCTTTTCAAGAGATTATCTGGTATAGAGACTTACTCATTTTGGAGAATGAATGCAATTCATATTGGGGGCATACCCACCTTGCTTGATTTTGACTTGAGGCTCCATTCGTGGTTTTTTTGCCGATTGCTGCTTTTGATGATCATAGAGATCATTGACACTTGGGCTCCAGTCTCCTCAGCGTACCTAGTTTATTTGGATCATTCACTTATCTTTGTTACGCACATCATACTCCTTCATGGGACATCCATTATATCATGCCCCATCCTTAATCAGAGCCATTACATCTTTTGGCTACATATTTCATCATCTTTAAACTGACTTCATCCTTTCTCTTGATCAGAGGAAGATGTAGACTAGTCTTTGAGTTTCTGGTTGAGTTTTCACATGCTTTGGACATTAGGTTCACACTCTTTGATGGTAGGAGCCTATCGATTTGTTGATTGCATTGTGATGATATTCTCATGTTTGATAGGTTGACATCGTGTCTTTGGATTTGTTTATATTTCAAGTTAGAGTCTTTGTCACATTTGTATTGATCCATTATTTTTAGTTTTGCTTTGTCAGCATGATTTCAGTGGTCTTTGGTCTTGTTTTAGCATTGGTTTCATTGAGGGTATGTATACCATCATTTTTTTCATATGCATCATCATTGAGCATATCCCAGTGTATCTTGTTCGGTGACATTTTGTGTCCCATGTTGACTACTATCTTACACTGGGGCATACCCCCGTCTTGAGAGTTCATCGATTTTCTTTTGTAGACTTTTCTCGCTGCTCATTATTTCTTGTTTTGTGAGTCATCAATACAGGCATCCCGTCCTGAGTTTCGTTTCCTTTGCGATTTTCTCGCTGCCATGTCTATTTCTTGATCTTTGGGTATAAAATCAGGGCATCCCTTTAGCGCTTTTTACCTGGGGGCAAACATTTTCTTCGGGTTTGGTTGTTGATTTTGGTTGTCTTTGTGTTAGTCTGGTTTGTTGGGATCCCCCTTCTTCAGTTATCACCATATAGATTTTAGTCTATGAGCATTTATTTCAGTTATCACCACCATGATTTTCATCTATGGCTTTCAGTTTAGTCACGACCATGGATTTCATCTTGGGGCTTTCAGTTTTTCACCATCATAGATTTTTCATCTTTTGAGCATTTATTCATTATCACTCACATAGATTTCAATCTATGGCCTTTAGTTTATCACCATCATAGATTTTCGTCTATGAGCATTTGTTTTCAGTCATATACACCATGATTTTCATCCTTTGGGCTTTCAGTTATTCACCACATGGATTTTCATCCATTGGGTTCAGTTATATCACCATCCATAGATTTCCTCTATGAGCATTGTATTTCAGTTTTTCACTCACCATGGATTTCATCCTTGGGCTTTCAGATTTCACCCCATAAGGATCAAGACATCTTGGGTTTGATAAGTTTTTCAGCATCATGATTTCCTCTATGCATTTTTTCAGTTATTTCAACCACATGGATTTTCATCTATGGGCCTTTCAGTTTCACTCATCATAAATTTTCATCTATGAGCATTTATTTCAGTTATCACCACCATAGATTTTCATCTATGGGCATTTCAGATTATCACCATCATAGATTTTCATCTATGAGCATTTATTTCAGTTATATCACCACCATGGATTTTCATCCTTGGGCTTTCAGTTTTTCACCATCATAGATTTTCATCTATGAGCATTTGTTTCAGTTATCACCACCATGGATTTTCATCTATGGGCTTTCAGTTATCACCACCATAGATCGGACATCTATGGGCATTTCAGTTATATCACCACCATAGATTTTCATCTATGGGCTTTCAGTTATCACCACCATGGATTTTCATCCTTGGGCTTTCAGTTATATCACCACCATAGATTTTCATCTATGGGCTTTCAGTTATCACCACCATGGATTTTCATCCTTGGGCTTTCAATTATATCACCACCATGGATTTTTCATCCTTGGGCTTCCAGATTTCACCACCATAGATCGAACATCTATGGGCATTTCAGTTGTATCACCACCGTAGGTCTTCACCTATGGGCTTTCTAGTTTAGTGTTTAGGCTTAGCTTTTTGGTTTGGTTTCAAGAACTATTATTTTTCTTAGTTTAGTGTTTAAAGTCAGTCCTGTCGTTCAGAGTCACTGCTCCCCAGCATTCATATCCCCTGGCATTGCACATCTCGCCTCCATGGATTTGCACTTATTCTCACCCTCCTCACCTCGTTACCCTGTACTTATCGCGTATTCATCTCGTAGTCCACATAGGGCAGTCTCCTTTAGACGCATTCTTGTTTGTACTCTAGGATGATTCGACCGTTACTCATCTTTGACATCGATCTTCGGGTCACTTTTGGAGATGTCTCAGAGGGAGCCTGGATCCTTAGTGTGGCTTTAGAGGCATTTTGAGACACCTTTTCTTATAGGATTAGAGCCTTTATGTTCGCTTGCTAGCCTGAGTGGGTTTGCGTTTCATTCGTGTCCCTATGGGGGTCTCCTTGGTTCTTCGGTAGAGTTTACTTCATTGCACTCACTATTCACACTTACTTTTTCACTCCAATGTTCATGTTCCTTACACTCGTGAACTCTACCGAAGAGGGGCATATTTGTAGACCCCCATTTTGGGAGTCATTCTTGCAGCTGATGCTTGACAAGTGTCACCATCTCGCATGGCCACGTGTCACATCCTTAGTGGCCATGAGAAATCCACCTCGCTTTTTGAAGCTACAGTAAGACTTTGACACGTGGAGGAACGTTTCGAAAGGGGGTCCCGCAGGCCGTCAAGAGGGGACAGATTGGGCAGAAAAGGTGGCTGCTGCAGAGATCGTTTGAGATGACAACATTGTAGTGCAGCAGTAGTGAGAGTGGTTGGGCAAGTGATGTTGGCTGATGGAGGAATAGAAAAAAGGGGAGTTTTTCTCTAGAGGGGGGATCTTTTCAAGGAGGCTAGAGAGAGTTCTGAAGAAAAAAAGGAAGAACCAGAGAGTTGTTGGAGGGGGAGTTTTTGGAGGAAAAAGGGAGGATACTCTGGTGGGAGCGAGGAGTTGCAGAGATTCTTCTCAGAAGAATCTTCTACGGCCCAGGGTGAGCGAAAGAGAGAGACTCCTTGAGAGAGCTGAAGCTATTTTTCTTCTTGCTTGAGAACGCAGGGTATTGTAAGACTCAACTTTTCCTCATTCTCATTTATTCACTGCTTTTCTTTAACATTATGCTGTTTGGGGTGGATATTGAAGGCCACTGGTTTGCTTGTTGAGAGATAATCCTGCATTTGTGTTCGCCATTGTTAATCTTAATTTATTCTGCCCCTATTGTGATTATGAAATGCCCAGGAATCATGCATGTGTTTGCATTTGATACGATCTACCCACCTACTCAGAGGATCCATGGATGATTCATGAAATGGATTTTCTGAGATTTTCCTTTGTTTATTCATCTTCTTTCACGCTCTGTTTCTCTACTTCCCCCGTTTCTCGATGTCCGTCGTGATACGAGTCCATTTTCTCATCCCTGCTCGAAAGAGATCCTAGGAAACCTAGGGTAGCTGTCATGGCGGCAAAGCTCACCTCATCAGCCCCTCCATACCCATTTTCGTTTGTTATTCATCGTTTTATCCAATATGCCTACATACCCATCCTTCATCTACCCACCTCTTTCTCTAGGTCGTCATACCCATTTTCTCGCTCAAATGCTTGAGTTGCGGGAATCAGTGTCTCCACCACACCCATCTTCTCTCATTCATTCTCGCCTCACTCCTCACGTTACATGGAGTCACGGGTGGCATGCCATCCTTCACTCCTTCACGATACCCGTTTAAAACCACTCACCCAGCCCCCATGATCCATGCAACCCAGTACCTAACTTCAATGCTACTCCATAACGACATTCATTGCACCCGGACACCCTCACATTCCCGCCTTCCCTAACCGTGATTCGCTCCTGGATCATTTTTGCAACTTCTTTTGAAATCCCTGTATTCAAAAATGGTTCTCGGACTTATCTCATACTTCATCTTTAGAGTTTCTTTAAGTTCCCAAAAACCAATCAATTTCAATAAGTCGTTGCTGCCACTTTTGTTTCCGGGCAAGCAATTTTTCCATACTTCCTCTGTTTTTTAAAATGTTTTTGAAATTAAGCAAGGAATCCATTTCCGTAATTTCAAACAATGCAGTTATCGGAATTGATTCAAGCGAGATAAAATGGGCTTTGGTGGGGGCCCCACATATGTGAATTCATGATTAATTGATCAATTGATTGATTTATTTGCCATGCGTGATTGATTTGCTATGTTCCATGATATGCATATAATTGTTTTGTGTTTATCCACTAACCTCATTCCATGATAGCGCGTTGCTGTTTGCTGCCCAGGTACGCATTCACTCATTCTGATCAATCACTACATATTTGATCCTCCATATGTGCATGACAGTCCCCGTGGTTAATTCATTGATTTCTTCATCAATTGCCATGTCAACTTCATTTTATTAGTTGAGACCCATTTTAGGGACTTAGAGGGGTGCTACGGTCTTTACTGTACCTTCCTGATAATTAACCTGACCACGGGACTCGATTCGGTTTTTCGCAGACCGTCTTTTCCAAAATATGGAGTCACATTTAGGGTTTTTCTTTCTTATTTTGTTTACGCTTTAAAAATAAAACAAAAATACGTGGCGACTTCAAGTCATTTTCATAATCAATAAAGATCATTTTTCAAATAAAAAATCGAGCTCGCCATCCGGGTGGGAAATGCATTCGAGCGATCGAAATACGGGGTCCACAGTATCATATTTTTTTTTCGAGTGGAAAAAAAAATTTTAAGTGTGTAATAAATAAATGAGGTTGGTTGGACGGTTTAGATTACAAGGTAGTGGCATGAAATTGTGAAACAAGTGAGCCAATGGAATGGCGCCACATGATGAGGAGGGTGGGGCATGACGGTGCACGCACATGGAGTGTTGGATGGAAGAAGACAGAGGAAAAATGGTGGTTTAGGGTTTAGGGTTTAGAGGTTTACGGTTTTAGGGTTTACGGTTTAGGGGTTTAGGGTTTAGGGTCTGGGGTTTAAGGTTTGGGGTTTAGGGTTTAGAGTTTAGGGTTTAGGGTTTGGGGATTGGGGATTGGGGATTGAGGTTTGTGGGATTGGGTTGGGGAATTTGGGGTTGGGGTTTGGGTTTGGGGTTTGGGTTTGGGGGTTCCGGTTTCCGGGTTTGGGGGTTTGGGTTTTGGGGTTTGGGGTTTGGGGGTATTGGGCGTTTGGGGTTTAAGGTTTCGGGATTTGGGTTTAGGGT
>JBAPGN010000609.1:0-5000 GCA_037355405.1 Vitis amurensis | reverse complement strand
TAAGGTTTATTATTTTAGGGGTTTAGGGTTTTAGAGTTTAGGGCTTAGGGTTTAGGTGTTTAGGGTTTTAGGGTTTTGGGTTTACGGTGTAGTGTTTAGGGTATAAGGTTTTAGGGCTTAGGTTTTAGGATTTTAGGGTTTTGGGGTTTAGGGTTTTGAAGTTGAGCATTTAGGTTTTAGTGTTTTAAGGTTTTGGATCAAAGGTTTAGGGTTTTAGGGTTTAGGGTGTTTGGGTTTAGGGTGTTTGGGTTTAGGGTTTAGGTTTAGAGTTTTAGGTTGTAGGGTTTAGGGTTTAGGGTTATTAGGGCTTTAGCGTTTAGCGCGTTAGGGTTTAGGGTTTAGGCGTTTGTTCTAGGCGGTTTAGGGTTTAGGTTTAGGGTTTAGGCGTTTTTAGGGTTTTAGGCTTATGGGTTTAGGTTAGGCGCTTTAGGGATTTAGGGTTTAGGGTAGGTTCTAGGGTTTAGGGTTAGGTTAGGGCAGGTTCTAGGGTTTAGGGTTTAGGGTTTAGGGTTTAGCGGTTCTAGGTTTAGGTTTAGGGTTAGGTTTAGGGTTAGCGGTTAGGGCTTTAGGGTTAGGGTTTAGCGTTAAGGTTCAGCGTAGGTTTAGGGTTAGGGTTTAGAGTTTAGGGTTTAGGGGCTTTAGTGGTTTAGGGCTTTAGGTTTAGCGCGTTTACGGGTTTAGGCGTTTAGGGTTTTCAGGTTTAGGTTAGGGTTAGGTCTAGGGTTTAGGGTTTAGAGGTTTAGCGGCCCTTTAGAGTTTTAGGTTTTAGGGTTTAGGGTTTAGGGTTTAGGTTTAGGGTTAGGTTTTAGCCTTTAGGGTTTACGGTTTGTAGTTTAGGAAGTTTAGCGGTTTAGGGTTTAGGTTAGGGTTTCAGGTTTAGGCGTTTAGCCGGTTTAGCGGTTTTACGGGTTTAGCCTTTAGGTTTTAGGTTTAGGCGTTAGGTTTAGGTTAGGGTAGGGTTTAGGATTATAGGCGGTTATAGCGGTTAGGGTTAGGGTTTAGGGTTTAGCGGTCTTTAGCCTGACGGGTTTAGGGTTAGTTTGGGTTTCTTTAGGGTTTAGGGTTTGCGGTATTAGGGTTTAGGTATAGGGTTTAGGTTAGGGTTTAGGCGTTTAGGTTACGGTTTGTTTTAGGGTTTAGGTTTAGGGTTTAAGGCGTTTAGGTTTAGGCGTTAGGGTTTTAGCGCGTTCTAGGGTTTAGGCTTTAGGTTTAGGGTTAGGATTTAGGGTTTAGGGCTTAGGGTTTAGGTTTAGGCGTTAGGGATTTAGGTTTAGGGTTTAGGGCTTTGGTTTAGGGTTAGGTTTAGTTCATAGCGGTTTAGGTTTAGGGTTTAAGGCGATTTAGGTTTAGGTTTTAGGGTTTACGGGTTTAGGGTTTAGGTTTTAGGGTTTAGGGTTTAGGTGTAGGGTTTAGGTTAGGGTTTAGGGTTTTAGGGCTTTAGGGTTTAGGTTTAGGGGTTAGGTTTAGCGTTTAGGTTTAGGGTTTAGGGTTTAGGGTTTAGGGCTTTAGGTTTAGCGGTATTAGGCGTTTAGGGTTTAGTGGTTATAGCGTTTAGGTTTAGGGTTTAGGTTAGGTTTAGCGGCTTTAGGGTTTAGTTAGGCGTTTTAGGTTTAGGTTTAGGGTTTGTGAGGGTTTAGGGTTTAGCGGTTAGGTTTAGGGTTTGAGGGTTTAGGGTTGTAGGGTTAGGTTTAGGCTTTAGGCTTTAGGGTTTGCAGGGTTTAGCGTTTAGGTTTAGTTTCAGGGTTTTAGGGTTTAGGGTTTAGGGGTTTAAGGGTTTAGGTTTAGGTTTAGGTTTAGGTTTAGCGGTTTAGGTTTTAGGCCCGGTTTAGGGTTTAGCGGTTTAGGGTTTAGGGTTTAGGGTTATAGGTATGGGTTTGGGTTATAGGGTTTAGGGTTTAGGGTTTAGGGTTAGGTTTTGAGCGTGAGGCCTTTAGGGTTTAGGGTTAGTTTAGGTGGTTAGGTTAGGGTTTAGGTTAGGTTTCAGGGTTTAGGTTAGGTTTAGGTTTAGGTGAGGGTTTAGGGTTTAGGGTTTAGCGTTTAGGGTTTAAGGTTTACGGGTTAGGGTTAGCGGTTTAGGTTTAGGGTTTAGGTTTAGGGTTAGGTTTAGGGTTTAGCTTTAGCGGTTTATGGTTTAGGTTTAGGGTTTAGGGTTTAGGGTTTAGCGTTTAGGGGTGATGGTTTAGGTTTAGGGTTTAGGGTTAGGGATTCGAGGGTTTTAGGGCTTAGTGTTAGGCGTTTAGGGTTTAGTTTAGGTTAGGGTTTAGGGTTTAAGGGTTAGCGGTTTAGGTAGCGTTTAGGGTTGAGGTTAGGGTTTAGGTTTAAGGTTTAGGGTTAGGTTAGGGTTTAGTGGTTTAGGCGTTTAGAGTTTAGGTTTAGGGTTAGGCACGCTTCTAGGGTTTAGGGTTAGAGTTTAGGATTAGGGTTTAGGTTTAGGCTTCCAGGGTTTTAGGGATTTAGGGCTTTAGGTTCAGGGTTTAGGGTTAGGCTTTAGGGTTCTAGGTTTAGCGGTTTTAGGGTTTAGGGTTTAGGCTTTAGAGGTTTAGAGGTTTAGGGTTGAGAGCGTTTAGGTTTAGTTTAGGGTTTATGGTTTAGGGTTTTCAGGTTTAGGGCTTTAGGGTTTAGGTTTAGGGTTAGTGGTTAGGTTTAGGGTTTAGGGTTTAGGGCCTTTAGCGTTTAGGAGTTTAGGGATTTAGGCGTTTAGGGTTTAGGTTAGGTTTGGTTTTGGTTTAGCGGTTTAGGGTTTAGGGTTATAGCGGCTTTAGGGTTAGCGTTATAGCGGGTTTAGGTTTAGGGTTATAGGGTTTGGGTTTAGGGTTTAGGGTTCAGGTTAGGGTTATGCTTAAGGTTTAGGGAGGCTTTAGCTGTTTTAGGGTCTAGAGGTTAGGTTCAGGGTTTAGAGTTTAAGGTGCTAGGTTAGGGTTTAGGGTTTAGGTTAGGTTTAGGTTAGGGTTATAGGGTTTGGGTTTAGGGTTTAGGTTTAGCGGTTTAGGCTTAGCGTTTAAGCGTTTAGGCGTTTAGGTTAGGGGTTTGGGTTTAGGGTTAGGTTTAGGGTTAGGTTAGGGTTTTAGGGTTTAGTTGGTTTAGGGTTTAGGCCGTTTTAGGGTTTAGAGGTTTAGGGTCTTAGGGTTAGGTTTAGGGCTTAGGCGTTTAGGTTTAGGGTTTAGGTTTAGGTTTAGTTTAGGTTTAGGGTTTAGGGTTAGGTTTAGCGGTTTTAGGCTTTAGGTAGCGTTTAGGGTTTTAGGGTTTAGGGTTTAGGGTTTAGGCCGTTTAGGCGTTAGGGTTTAGGTTAGGTTTAGGTTTAGGGTTTAGAGTTAGCGCGGTTTAGGGTTTCAGGGTTTAGGGTTTAGGGTTTAAGGTTATTAGGGCTTAGGCGTTTGTAGGGTTAGGGTTTAGGGTTTAGGGTTTAGCGGTTTGTAGGTTTAGGGTTAGGGTTTAGCGCGTTTAGGGTTTAGGTTTAGGGTTAGGGTTTAGTTTAGGGTTTAGGTTTAGGGTTTAGGGTTTTAGGTTTAGGGTTTAGGGTTTAGGGTTTAGGGGCTTTAGGTTTAGGGTTTAGGGTTTAGGGTTAGGGTTTAGGCTTAGGGTTTAGGGTCTGTAGGCTTTAGGGTTTAGGGTTAGGTTAGGGTAGCGCGTTTAGGGTTCTAGGCGTTTAGGTTTAGGTTAGGGGTTTAGGTTTTAGGGTATTACGCGTTTAGGGTTTAGGGTTTAAGGGTTTAGGTTTAGGGTTTAGGTCTTAGCGTTTAGCGGTTTAGGGTTTAGGTTTAGGTTTAGGTTTTAGGTTTCAGGTTAGGGTTTAGGTTAGGTTAGGTTTAGCGGTTTAGGGATTTAGCCGGTTTAGGCTTTAGGGTTTAGGGTTTAGGTTTAGGTTTAGGCTTAGGTTTAGGTTTAGGGTTTAGGGCTTTAGGTTAGGGTTTAGGGTTTACGGGTTTAGGGCTTAGGGTTTTAGGTTTTAGGTTTAGGGCGTTTAGGGTTTAGGGTTTAGGTTTAGGTTATAGGGTTTAGGGTTTAGGGTTTAGGTTTTAGGTTTAGGCATTTTAGGGTTGAGCGGTTGAGGGCTTAGGGTTTAGGTTTAGGGTTTAGGCGTTTAGGTTTAGGGTTTAGGTTTAGGCGTTTAGGTTTAGGGTTTAGGGTTTGGGTTTAGGGTGAGGGTTTATGGTTTAGGGTTTTAGGTTTCAGGGTTAGGGTTTAGGTTTTAGGGTTTAGGTTATAGGGTTTAGAGGTTTACTAGGGTTTAGGCGCTTTAGGGCTTAGGTTAGGGTTTAGGCTTAGGGTTTAGGGTTGTTAGGGTTTAGGGTTTAGGGTTCTAGCGGTGGTAGGTTAGGGTTTAGGTTTTAGCGTTTAGGGTTAGGTTAGCGGCTTAGCGGTTAGTTAGCGTTTAGGGTTTAGGTTAGCGTTCTAGGGTTTACGGGTTTAGGTTTAGGGTTTAGGTTTAGCGCTTTAGGGTTTAGGTTTAGGGTTTAGGGTTTAGGGTTTAGGCGTTTAGGGTTTTAGGCGTTTAGGTTTAGGTTAGGGTTTAGGGTTAGGGTTTAGCGGTTTAGGTTTAGGGGTAGGGTTTAGGGTTTGGGGCTTTACGGTTGAGGTTTAGCGGTTTAGGTTTAGGTTTAGGGTTTAGGCCGTTTAGGGTTTAGGGTTTGGGTTTAGGGTTTAGGGTTAGGGTTAGGCGTTCTAGGGTTTAGGGTTAGGGTAGGGATTAGGGTTTAGCGTTTAGGGTTTAGGGGTTTTAGGGTTAAGGGTTTAGGGTTAGGGCTTTAGGTTTAGGGTTTAGGTTAGGTTTAGGGTTTAGGGTTTAGGGTTTTAGGGGTTTTAAGAGGGTTTAGGGTTTAGGGTTTAGGGTTTAGGGTTTAGGTTTTAGGGTTTTCAGGTTTAGGTTTTAGGTTTAGGGGTTTAGGAGTTGGGTTTTAGGGTTTAGGGTTTAGGTTTAGGTTTTAAGGGTTTAGGGGTTTTTAGGGGTTTTAGGGGTTTAAGGGTTTAAAAAAGTCTGTGTAAAAAATACAAATACCATG
>JBAPGN010000608.1:13799-25156 GCA_037355405.1 Vitis amurensis | reverse complement strand
CCGAGCCTCCGCCTGACCGTCCTGAGAAGCCTGAGCAGTGCGCTTGCCCAGTGCCTTCGATGCACCCCTCGCTCTCCTAGGCGCCATGAAACACTAAAAGGGCCACCCCTATGTCAAAAACAAGGCCAATGAAAGAGCTGTGACGCGCGCGGGAAGAGAAGAGAACCAGCCTCTGACGCGGATGAAGGAGGACACTGACCAAACTCACGCCCCTAGGTCCGAAATGTGAAAGCCGCACCCCTCAAAACGCACTCCGAAGGCTTGCACAGCTGGAATCGCGTCCAAAGTGGGTGTGTGGCAGCTCAATCGGCGGATCCCTTCGACTACCAGAGGAAAACACTTGAAGAAATTAAGCGCGGAATGGTTTTTTAAACGTCACCCCCGGCCGATCCGGATATGAAACCGGCTTGACTCAGTCACATGTTCCAGTGGTGTTCTACCTTTTTAGAAATATTTTATGAAAATATAAGTTTTAGAGTTTATACCTTTTATAAAAAGTTTTCTATTTTGTACATAAAAATAATTTTATTTTTAAAAATAGAAATCAGAAAATATTAAGGTTCTTTAGTTAATACCTTTTATAATTCCTTTGTCTATTTTAGCCTATTTGATTTATTAATATTTGTATATGAAGAAATTTATTCGATTTATAAAAAATAATATGAAATAATGAAAATTTAATTCAAGAAAAAATATATTTATTCAAAATGAAAACAAATCACATACAAAACAATTGTTTGGTCATGCATCAACACATTTTATCTTGGTATCACTATCTATATTTTATTCTTTTATACCATATCATATCTTATTAGTACCCATGATTCAAATTTGATGAAAAAATTGGTTTTTTGGTATTACTTTTTGAGATATTCAAAAATTTCGATTAGATGTTTTAATTCTTATTTTGCGGGAAAGAACAAAAATCAAGAGAGGATTTTTGGATTTTTTCCATTACGAAAAATAATTTTCTTTATGATTTTTGGAGAGAGAGATGACTTCTCACTATAGTGAGAGAAAAAAATTATTTTAATAATGATAATTGTTCCCCCATTTCTCAAATACTGGGTTTGGTTGGATCAGTCTATTTGGACGCTCAATCTCAATTGGAACAAGCTTAAAATATATATTGTTTGGATACTGATTATTATTATTATTATTATTTGACCTAATTTTATTGGTCTATTTTAATTATTTAATTATTAAATTGTTAAATTTTATTGAGGGGCAACAAGTCTAACTAATGTTTGAAGTAGAAAGTATTACATAGAGATATGCAAAATATTATAAGTAAAATGAATAAAAAAAAAAGAAAGAGATGAAGAAGAGTGAGAAGAAGCCTTGAACCGGGTTCATGGTAACATATAGGATCCGGCTCGAATTGATTGGGCCACCATGGGCCTAGCCTACGGGCTCGACCTTGAGGTAGTGGTCAAGGCCCAGTGGCCCACCTAAACTAAGAAACAACGGAATGGTCTAAACCTAAATTATTAAATAACGAATTATTAATATATTGCTAGCGAGTTCAAGGCCAACCCTCTTAGGAAGACAAAATTAACCCTCCTTAGGCTTAAATTGATTTTTATACCTTGCTGAAAACTTGTGGAGTGGCTTGAGTTTCAGCTTGTACATGTGGATGATGGTGCTTTGTTTTAATACTCACAAAAAGAACAACCTGAGTATTGGTGGATATATAATAGTGACCTTGTTAAGAATTGGTATAGAACTCTAATTGGAACTTTTCCCATAATTTCAGCCCATGAGATGCTTTTATCCATAGCCAATCTAATACTTAATCCATCCATAAGCCTTAATTCCACCTATCCTCTATAAATCCCTGGTTTGCCACCTTTTGATTGAAGTAGGAGCTTTTCAAGTATTGTCCTACATCATTGTTGCATGTGTGCAGGCATGTATACATTGGAAGGTCTCACTTATTGTTCATTTCTTGCTTCCCTGTTTTGTGCAGAAGCCTTGCTGGGGTCAGTTATCCCAATGTTCCATCTTTGGAATCTCATCAAGCCAAATAGCAGGGTCAGTTAAGAGACTGTTATTTGTCACTCAAAGCCAGCATCACTTAGCTCTACTGAAAGTTCAGACGGAGGTAAGATTGACTTTACTGTAGTTGCTTTAGTGGGCCATTATGATCCAGCACCATTAAGAAATTACAGCTCCATTTGGTGTTTGGGAAAGGTTGATTTTGAAAATGTATTGCAAAACCTCTGCCAGTGCTAGCATATGGATATTTGATTGATTATGATAGTTTACAATCTACAAAGTGGCTTCCTGTTTGATTTTTTTAGCCTCTTTGGGGATGCCAGCTTCCATGAAATAGCCATTTTGAATATGTGGACCTTACTCTGTCAGGTTATTTAAACTCTTTAAAGCTTATGATGTTTTAATTATGCTGAACACAACCTTCTCCAACAGAATGATCCGATTTTTCTGATTTTCTTGTCAATTGAAAAAACTGAAGCCAAATACTACAAGTGGGTATGATGTTTTAATTATGCTGAACACAACCTTCTCCAACAGAATGATCCGATTTTTAGCCTCTTGTTTTTAAAAACACCAGAAACTAGTATGAAGTTGTTTCAGATTTTTTTTATTTATATTTATTCTTGTTTTTAAAAATTGTGTTTATTGTTTTGTATTTTTTAAATTAGAAAACTGTTTTTAAGTTATATAACCAAAAAGAGTTTAAGTAATTTATAAAAATTTAATAATTATTATTTATAACTCAAAATATCATATTAAGTCGTGTTATCTCTTCTAATTGAAACTAAATATATACTCTTTAAAGTAAATTATTAAATAAGATTAAACTTTATGAAAAAAGTCAAATAACATAAAACTTTCATAAAAGATCAATATATTTTAAAATACTCAAAATTAAAACCTAGGAGAAACCACGAAATTTATTTAATAAAATATCAAAAAAAAAATTGTAAAAAACAATTAAAAAAAAACCAAAACAAACTTCAAATACATTAAGATAATGAAAGTGTATTAGTATAATGATTATCTAAAAATGAAGATAAAAAAGCATTAGTATTAAATATATATTTATGAAATATCTATTTATTTTTAAATTTTTTTATAGAAGTCCCAAGTATATAGGGAGTAATTGTTATATTTTTTTTAAAATTTAAAATTTAGTCTAATCCTCCTGTAACCGGTCGACCGAAACAGATCGACCGGTCTAACGCCGGACGAGGGTGCCAAAATGCACTCTCTCTCATCCAGTAGGTGGTTCTAACCTCCATGAACCGGTCGACCGGAACTGATCGACCGGTCTATGTCCGGACGAGGGTGCCAAAAATGCATTCTCTCTCATCCAGTAGGGTGTGCGCGACCGGCTGAAGTAATGCTCGACCGGTTGACCACTGCCTCAAGTACACCATCGACCGGTCGAATTCCATTGAGCAAAAGTAGAGATTTGACTGGAAATGTTTACTATCCCCTCACTTTGGATGATACCATGACCCAAAAGTTGCTTTTGTTCGTTAGATTGAAACCATCTTGGGTTCCTTTGGTGCATATAAATCCCTTCTCATTGTTCAGGTTCTATAATCAGAGGTCTCGTGCTTCAATTCATTTCACTCTCAATAAGCCAGAACAGCATATGGAGTGGTGATCTGCTCATTTTGCCAAAAGGCATAGGTTGTTGGTGACTCGTACGGTTTGATTTTCCAACTAAAAGAGGGCATAGTAGTTTATATTCTTTGGTGCAGTCGTGTGCTCATGAACGAGGTCATGTAACCAAGGGAAAGGGATATGCCCCTTCAAGTCCAGCCCGGATGGACTATGATTGATTAATGTAGTCATCTTATTATATACCAATTATTGAATATGACTCTCAGGGCAGGACAAGGCACTTCCGGAAGGCCTCAAATCTATACTTCCCCATCAACACTACAAAGAATTGAATGGGCAACTTACCTTATGGCAAAGCAGTTAAGTAGTCATCCAGGGTAGAGGTTAGTCAGTATAATTTTTGGGCTGCTATACACTGAGAAGACGCAAAATGTACACAAAATATGCAAGCTTTTAGACCTCTTTCTGCTGGTATTAATAGAAGATGATAGGCACCAAAATGCTTTACAATGCATTGACAAGCAACTTAAGTCAAAAAACAATAAAATTCTGACTAATCCCATAATCCCAGTGTTCATTTCCGCATATGTCCACCATAAATTACATACAAATGTGATAATTTTATACACTTTTATGACAAAATACAATCCCCTTTAATCTCTCCGGACACGGTCTCGGTGTGCATTTTGTGCTGAGAACAACATACTCCCCATGATCTTCAACCTGTAATGTTTCACTTTCCCCTGCGTTCATTCACGTTGATAGCAACAAATCAGCAAATTAATTAATTAGGTTTTTCTAACTATTTTAACATTAATGAGATAGTCAAAGATAATTCCTCCAACGTACCACATCGATTGATTTGGAGAACCCCCCCATTGACCACAATTCCATGAATTTCATTACAAAAACTCCGCAATCGTGCCTACGTCAATATAAAAACCAAAACGTTATTAAGTGTGGAATTATAAATAAGAGATGAACTTCAAATAAATTGCAATCTTATACAATATCCCGGACTGCAAGGTCAACACTCACTCATTAGTTTGGAGGGGTACATCAGGTGTGATGAAATTGAATGTCCTCAAATCATAAGGTGATACATCTTTTTTGTGGGCAGCCAACCACAGGACAACCTTGGCCTGAAACATTTATTAACGCAACAAATGAAATTTTAATGGGAAGACATACCTATCAAGTTATTACTTGTTGCTTGTTACTTTACCAGATTTTGTTGGACTCCACTCAACATTGTCTTCTTTCTACCAGGACGAGAATCTAGCAGTTGGATTCTCCTGTTTTCTAGGTCATATACATACAATGTCCAATGGTTCTTTATGAGAACCGGTAAGAAGACCTGCACCAATAGACTGCCATTAAACATACATCTAAATATTGTACATTCATGCAATAAAAATACAAATCCAAGCATTAAACATATGAATCCACCTCGTTAACATTGACATATGGAATATCAATCTGATACAGATGTGGTTCAAAGCGTCCAATAACTGCCTCCCTAACTAAGTTTTTTGCCTGGGAGTGGATTACCATTTCCTGCATGTTAGATACGAGATAATATCAGGTTTCTCATTGTAGGTGATGCGTGGTTCAAGACAAAAAATAAAGATAAGCAAGGATTTAATGGAATAGTCATCATTACAGCTATGTACGGGATAGAAAAAGTTTCGACTTCGGTTCATGTTGATACTGCAACACTCTACAGTAGGCATCGACGACCTGATTTCGTATATCATAAAAGTGTGAGCAACAAATTATATTAGAACCACACTTTCAATTTCTAACTTAAAATAATGCATAAAGAGGGATAAGAAATGATATGCACGTCGTTTCCTATCCACCCATTCCCTTGGAAGCAGCCCAAATTGCCTCTGGTTAGGATAGTGTCATGCATAGACACTAGTTCCTCACTGTTACAAAAAATTACAATTTAGTTTTTCTGTTTTAACTATCATAAATTAAAGGAGTGTCACTCAAGTATGTTACCTTGCATCCAAATCGTCTCCAAATACCAGTGCAGCTCCTTGTTTTAGGTCGATTTTGATGGCAGATTGTTTCGTTTGTGGTTGGGATATGTATGGGGACAACAGGTTTGGAGCCATGCGACGCACTCGACGTCTCCGGACGTTTCTATTTGTGGGGACAACATTACCTTCTGGTTGTTCTTCACCATCTGCAATACGAGATTTAGAACTAGTCAGCAAAGGTATACATTATGATTGGTACATGGGTTGTTAACCATATGGGTGTTTGCATAAATTTTATCACTTACCGCTTACTACATTAATGGGTACACTGGGCTGCAACTCATACTCAGGGGCGACAACACGATCTGGTGTGTCTAGCACATGGTATGCAGCATGCGAAGCCATGTACTCATCACCAGGAAATGCATGGTCATCGGCTGTGGGAGTGCTGGCTGGTGCATAGCTAGAGTGACCCCCCGCATCTGAATTTACCCCACTATGTCTGCGAGTCCCTAACTTATGCATAAGGCCACGCATTATTCTCAGCTGCTCTTGAATGCCCCGTTGATATTGGTCGATTGCGCGTTCTGCATCATGATATTGATGCCATATTTCCTATGACATGATATTGATGTCAATATTGGAGAACAAAATGTGACAACAACCATATTTATTTGTAGTTAAGAAGTAAAAATAAATTACAATGACAATGAAATGAACATTTATTAAGTTTATGAAAAATTCACAGCTTACATCACTATTTTCAGCATCAAACATTTGTGTCATGGTCCAGATTAGTCTCTGGCTCCGGAGTTCTCTCAACGGTTGGAGATCTATGGGACGCTATAATTAGCACTGAAGATTAGTACATAAATAATGAGTGTTATGCTAGTAATGACAATATATTTATGCATGCATAACATACAAAATCAATCTCAGCATGTCCGAATGCTCCAAACTCCTTTATCTCAGCGACTAGTCGTCGCTTAATCAAATCATCAGTCCATGCCAATGCTGGGGGCACTGTAATGGGGACTTGGACTGAAGGAATTTGGAATTTAATGACATAATGCAGCTGCAAAATGAATAGAAACATCAGTAGGCAAATGTGAATATGTTGGGCAATAAAATTAGATAACAAAATGGAAGAGAAAGACTGAATAAGTTAACTACCTGAAGAAATAAAACGCAGCCATGTACCCAAGAGGTCTTAGATTGTTGGTATCGCCTAATACCCTCAAACCAGTTGGTCAAGCACAAACTGGGCCCAATTAATGTCATTTCGGAATCCATCCTCATGGATGGTATGCCACAAGTTACGGCAACCATTGAGCCGAGACGTGGGGGCCAACAATGTGGCACATGCGTAGTAAATGAAGGCTCTACGGAACTCCTCGCCTACAGGTAAGTCTAGGAGTTTCTCTCGCATGCCCGAATAGGCCCAAATGGATGATTTGATGAAGTAGAGGTCACCTGCCAAATTCCGTCCTTCTGTTGGGAGGCCCAAAATGAGGCCAACATCGCTGGCTGTAACAGGATAGTGTTTTCTGGGCTGAGAACTCTATCCGTCTAAATCCAACATTGAAATGTTGGATTAGAAAGATACAGAGGTTGTGCCGCACCTCTGTGCAGTTTAAGTTTAAGAGACCTCCAAATTGGAGGTCTCTTATGACCTGAATTTTTGCCTCTGGTAATCGGTTGCACAGTTTCTTAAATCTTGCAGCTGAGCATCGTGTAAACATTGATGTGCCCTGCATGCAATGTTTGAAAACATGGACATGTTAGGAATAGCAACATTCTTGCAGTTGGTAATGCAATAAAATAAGTGAAAAAGTAAAGCTGTCATTTCTCAAAGTTACAAAGATTTGTCTGCTTGTATTTAGAAATAATATACAGCATGGTAAGACATTAGATGGGGTTGGGTGCTACTAACAGTGAGATATCCTGTAAGAGGGAGGATTGAAAATTTATGAATAAGGCGAGATAGAATAGGCAATAACAGTAAAAATGTACAGAATAGACTATAAAAGAAAAAAATAAATATGATAATACTACATGATATATAAAAGAAAGAAATCAAATAAATTTATGGAAATAAATTGACTAATTATATTAGAGAAAGAAACCATCAACAAATCAATGAATAATCCTTGTGATACTTATGACATACACAAAATCTAGAGGAACTGCTAGAGCAAACACTTTGCTACTGCCATTGAACATGGACAAGGTTTGGAATCCAAGTTTCTGTTGAGAGTATTCCAACATGGTACTAACTATCAGTGAAGAATTGTACACTATCATTTGATACCACGAAACATGTGTTTGACCAAAGTTCATTCATACCTAACTTGTGAAAGTTTTGAGGCTTGAATATGATTCAATGGCCATAATAATCTAAAATTTGCAGAAAAGAGGAAGTGGGCAGTTAAAATAAGGTAATGATACACTATGAAATGCTACTACATACTTTTTTGTAGAATAGTAAACAAAGAGTATGTTTACGGTGAAAACAAGAATAAATAAGATGAATCCATGAGTGTTGGAGAATTTAAATGAATGAAGAGGAGTTTGGAAAACATACTTTATGTTGGAGAATAAAACTTATGTGCTATGACTTTATGTTTTTTTCCTGTTAACTTATAGAAGTATTTTCATTGTTGTACGGATTCTGCAAGAAGATATACATGAGCAATTTTAAATGTCTATAATGCTCCAGGCAAAAAGCCACATTAGGTACAGGTTGCCACATCAGTTTGCTTGGTCAGTGCGTGAATCTATGTAAAAGAATTTATGAACTGGTTCAAAATAATGGTAGATGAAGTGGCTAGAGAGCTATGCACCTTGCTTAAGGCAATTGTTTGAATCTTAGAGACAAAAAATAATACAGAATTTGCCACCCGAAAAAAGGTATGTCCAGAGTCCAAGGCACTGAGAAATTGGCAAGGCATGGGTCTCCACCTCATATTTAAATCACTTCGAAAGTGAAGCAAAAAGAAGCATAATGTGTCAATACCATTGAGTCCCATAAGTAAATGTGATTCATTTTACCCTGGGACCTGGATTAAAGTGGCTACAGAGGTAAGGTTACCTATAACTCAAGTGGCTAAAGAGTTAATCCCATCCCCATCACCATTCCAACCAGAACAACTCTCTTTATCCCTTCCTCTACCCTCCTCCCTCATCATAGAGGACATGGTTTTTGCCTATCCCCACAGCTATAAAGCGAAGACCATTAGATCCCTAAAGCATAATTGTATATGCTGTTAGTGAACCACATTTTCTATATTACCAAATTGAACACAAATATTACCCGACAACTTACAAAGCTGAT
This sequence comes from Vitis amurensis, assembly GCA_037355405.1. NCBI lineage: Eukaryota > Viridiplantae > Streptophyta > Magnoliopsida > Vitales > Vitaceae > Vitis > Vitis amurensis. Next base: position 16,237 of record JBAPGN010000608.1, on the reverse strand, counting down.
ATAATAGTATTTAATAAATAAACGTTGAATTGTTAAAACTTCAATATTAGAGAACTTTCCAACATAACTGATACATGGTAACTATAATAAGGGACATGAAGAAATCTCATAAATTTCATGCATTATATATATATATATATATATATATACTAACTTAAAAGGTATTTGAAAATGAAAATTTCATAAAATTATTTCAGATTTATATATAAATCAAGGGAGTAATTTGTTTCACACCAATTCAAATATGTAAAATATCATAAAATGAAAATTTCAACCCATTTTGATACCAACATGCATTATGATTTATGTTCTGACAATACATTAAAATTGCATGACTATAGATTATAACTTATTGTGGCACTGTACTAGAGAAGCGAAAAACCGCTCAAATAGTAGGTTGGCAACGGAACAATGCAAAAAAACAACAAAGATAAGCAAGTATGATGAACCATACCGAGAGTGGGAGTGAACTGGGAGCAGAACCATCTAAGCCATTACCAGCCATTGTTAATATTATAACTGCAATCATTTGGCATAGAAAAGTCGGAATGAAATGCACAGATAAACTGACCAACTGGAATAACTAGACAACAAGTATAGTACAATACTATGAAAGTTCAGCTAAGTGATACGAAAAAATGCACGCATCAAATGATGTGAGTAAGACATACTTAAAATAGGGAAGTGAAAGTATACATCAAGTTAAAGGATACCACATTGAAAGTGCAATTTAAAATTAAATCAGTAATGAAAGCAACTCCAAATCATGAAAATTAAAAAGTAGTCTATTAAAAAATAAAATGAAAAGGTAGTGCATCGTGTCTATAATAAGGACAATACATAACATCCAAAAGCAACAACCCTATCACCATAAAGCAAATAATGGAACAATGAGGGAGCGTACACGAAATGAAAACCTTACAAGCAAAGAAATGAACATGTCACGGCAATGGATTATTACATTTAGACCGATTGTGACCTATGCCATTGCATCGAGAGCAATGAATAGCTCTCTTATGGCTAAATTGTGACTCAATACGCCTTTGTCGGGGTCTTCCTGGGGACGTCTCACTTGCGGGGGTTGGAGACTAGGAAATACGTTGCCTTGGCCATCTTGCAAAGTCCCAGCCTCACAAACTTTAGGCATGTTGTGTGTTGGTAATGGTTGAAACTCACCCGAGTAAATCAACTGTTGGGTGGAGACTTTAAAACATGGGTCGATATAGTCATACACATCGTGTCTCAATGTACGGATCACAGCACATACATGTGCACATGGCAACCCGGACATTTGCCATGTTAGACATGTACACTTATGTTGCTGCATATCCACAACCAAATAAAACTTCTCCCAGTAAAAACCTTGAACGTCCCACCCACAATAAGGCATCAACAGTAATCGGAGCAGATCTCGTGATATTTGACATTAGCTTTTCCTCTTGTTTTGGGACCAACCACGCTCTTTCACTTATCTGTACCACGCATATGGGTGTCCAACATGGCTACAAGCTTATCCATGTGCATCATCAGCAACGTATAAATTGTTTGGTGGCGTTCCTCTCTTAACCACGCATTGAAGGACTCTGCAATATTAGTTGTCATTTTATCCCAACGTTTTTTAAGGAACTTTGACATCGCCCAATGCTCCGGACTATTCTCCGCAACCCACCTTGCTAGGTCGCCATTAAAACGCACAAGTTTTTCAAACGCCTCATTGTAGTCTATATCCAACCGAGCATATGCCAATGTTGTCTAAAAGCCAACAAAGCCATCTTCTTTCCCTTTCTTTCCCCTAATGTTTGCCTGTTGAAGAAGCTTGAAAAGTTCTCTTTGAGATGTCGATAACAATAGGCGTGATTTTTTCTACCCCAACAACTCCGAAAACACTACGCAATATCCCTTGAATGTCTATCTGATAAATAATTACTTCTTGACCATCTAGGATCCCCTTCAATTTCTCCAAGAAACCAATACCAATCCTCATTAAATTTTCTGAACCAACCAACACCCAAGGCTTTAGAGGGGAAGAACATTCCATCATCTGCATCATATGGCCAATTGGCAGACAAAAAGGAGCTCCTTTGTTTTTTTTATATGGGGACCACTTAGGTTTGGCAAGAATCAATAGCCAAATTTTTACCTGCGTCGACACCCATGGTGAACCTTGAATTTGAAAAATGCGTGGGCAAGGAAACAATGCTGAAAGTTTGACCTCATGAGAAGTGCTACTCGCAATTAGTTCCAGGGTTAATTTTTTCCCTTTAGCTAATCTTTCTCCCTTTTTCTTTTTTTTTTTTTTTCCTTTTAAAGCCTTTCTTAGTTTTTAATTTAATGATTTTTTTTAATCTATTAATTTCAATCTTTTAATTTCCATTTAAGTTTTACATTTCTCATTTTTGTTTTTTATTTTTTTTATTATTTTTAGTTTTGTTTAGGTT
>JBAPGN010000608.1:0-13226 GCA_037355405.1 Vitis amurensis | reverse complement strand
AAACCTCTCTGCTCCAACTACTTTAGTGCTACCCAATTTGACACTACTACTTACCTATGCTAATAATCTAATCGTGTCAATACTTGGAACTTTAAGACAGAACATCACAACAATATCTAGTAAAGTAGGAGGATTTTGTGTCCGATTCGACATAATACTGCAGAACATATATATATATATATATACACCAAAAACATTGGAATTATGGAACTATAAGACATTCAATAGGAAAGAATCCCCCACGTTTTATTAAGCTCTGACCTATACTTACACTAGGTAGAAAACAAATTCTCATTCTCACTCAAACCCTTAGACAATTTCTGTTGGTACTACTATATCAGACATGCCTACAACCTATTCAAAGAGAATGGAGATATTTAAATATAATTATAAAGCGTTGCTTTTCAAAATAATATGAAGAGATAATAGCCTAAATAATGTAACAAATACAGAATTCTCTTCTAAACTATCATCTCCTACTTTAGATGATTCATACAAAACCATAAGCAATAGTTTAACACATTTAAGGTTTAAGGGTCAAAAAACTAATAGATAAAAAGAGATAACTCTGTTACTTGTGCCTACATCTCAAGCCAATGCACCATAGAAAACTTTAGGGTTTTAGGTTATCCATTTCCCCTTTCCATTTTTCCTCTCCTGGTTTTCTAGCAACCAATTAAACAATTATAAATTATTTTCAAGTATATATGACAATTTTTCACAATTATTTTTTGAATTTAAAATATACAAATAGCATGAAAAAAAAACTAAAAAAAAATTACAAAAATATAATCAGATCGATTAAGCCATGAATCATGAGTTGCAGGTAAAGTGCATTTTCTGTATTCTCAAGGATTAAAGAAAAAATTATGGTTCAAAATTTTTCCTTTCTTTTTCTCATTACTTTCTCAGCATCCGAATAATAGTAGCAAAACTAAGAAGTCAATTATTGAATGGGAACACTAACTTGAACTCCGGATATCAAGTTCAACACAGTTTAGAGATTTGGACTAAGAAAAATTAGGTCGAGATTTAGGCAATCTACTAACCTCAAATATGCAACAAGAGAGACCCAACTCAAATCCATACCTTATTCAAATTCTCGAGAGAGACGGATGAGAGAAAAAATGAAAGAGCCGCAGAGATTGAGATGGCAACCGATGCAGGTGCTCGGGAGGAAGAGAAGATAACGGCTTCTAGGCTTGAAATGCTGAAGAGACCAAAAATTTAGGCAATCTACTAACCTCAAAATATGCAACAAGAGACACCCAACTGAAATCCATACCTGATTCAAATTTTACAGAGACCCGAATGCGAGAAAAAATGAAACAGCCGCAGAGATTGAGATGCAAGCGATGGAGAAACTCGGTAGAGCGTTTTCCCAGTGCGCGGAGCCCCAACGACCAACCTGTTTGCTTCTAAAGGCTGCCCTCTCTCGGCTGGATGTTGGTCCAGCCTACTACGAGGATCCCGTATCCAGCAACCCAACCTAGTAAAAGGTTTTGGCTTGCCCCTTGTATAGGTTTCTTAACGCCCTTATTATTAGAGAAAGGGTGGTCGGAACGAGAAGGAAAAACGGCTTCTAAGCAGAGAAGAAAACGACTTCTACCTAGAGAAGAACACGGCTTCTAGGCAAAGAAGAAATCGGCTTCTACACAGAGAAGAAAACGGCTTCTAGGCAGAGAAGAAAATGGCTTCTAGGCAGAGAAGAAAATGGCTTATAGGCTTGAAATGCTGAAGAGAGCAAAATTAGGGCAAAATTTCCAAGAGCCGCAGACGAAGAGAGGAAAACGGAGGCTTGAAATCTGAAGAGACATAGGGCAAAATTCCAACCTGGCTTTTTTTGTTTATTATATTTTTTTTTTCATAATCAGCAAAGGTTATTTTTGTCATTAATAAAAGTGCATATCCTTCTTTTTAATTTTGACACTTCCTATGGGTTTTCAGCTTAAATGGGTCGGTTAGATGGACCATTCCTTAATTTTTGGGCCCAGCTGGGCCCAAAACACAATTCTCCCTTTATTTTATACCTTATAATGATTGTATTATTTTAGACTTAAATTTTATTTTTTTAATCATTATTCAATGGCTCAAATTTAATTACACTTCAAGGTTCCAAATTTGAAGTCCCATATGATATCTATTTTGATCGCATAGCATACATTTTGTAGTAACAATATATACAAAACATATGATTAAGTGTCTAAAATTCTTGAAGAAGTTAAAAAGTAAAAATAATTTGATACAAAATCCATCAACTTTCAAGTTATTATAATAATTATTTGGGTTTGAATTCCATGTTTTTATTAAGTTATTCTATTTGAGTTTATTGTAAAAAATTATTAATTAAAAGATTTAAAATAGTTTTTCTAATATAAAAAATAAGATATGGATTTTTGTCATAAATATTATGGACCTGTTAAGTATCTAATGACAATTTTTCAGTATCTACTAGAAAAACAACTTTTCGGCATTTACTAAAAAGACAACAGTATCTACTAAAAAGACAACTTTTCGATACCTACCAAAAAGATAACTTTTTGATACCTATCCTCAAGGTATCATCAATTTGGGTCTCATAGTTGTATTCAAGTTCCATTTATTTGTACTACATACAAATTTTATTGCTTTATACTTTGATCCCATCACGTTGTGTATTGATTTCATTTTATTTGAACCTTGGTTTCATTCTTTTGTAATTTGTACCTTAATTTTACCCTAGTTCATTTCTATTGTAGTTCTTTATTTTTGTATCTTTATTTAATGATCTAAATTTTATTCAATAACCAAAGTTTCGTTATAACAAAATAACTTATCACATAAATTGAATTAAAATAAACTTTCACAAGAAATAACATTAATTTCAAATTTATTATTTAAATTCTTCTTAAAGCAAAAGCACTTCTCAAAATTACCTTAAAAGATTAGAAAAACCCTTGTAACTTTCTAACATTTTTGGGTTCTAAAAGCCCAAATCAAACAAAACTTGTAGTTAAAATGGGTTTGGATGTGATGTACCCAAAATAAGCAATAAAAAACAATTATCTTAAATATTTTTTTTAATAAAATAAATAAATTATTAAATTACATTTAAATATATATTTTCCGTTATCTATTTCTTTAAGTGGGTAAATTAAATATTACAAAATAAAATAGGAGGATGGGATCTTTGTTACAAATAAACTTCAACTAAAATAATTAGTTAACTTTTCACCAAATATAATATTATATTAATAATGATTAATGGCACTACTTTCATAAGATTCCTTGGACATGATTTGACTCATATGGTATTTAATTCAATTAAATACATAAATTTAACCCATGATCCCACCCATGGTCCATAGAAATAGGAATCTCCCATTGATTAAAAAAGTGTTATTTTTACCATTTTTCTATCATCCACTTGTATTTTAGCAATCATTAAAATTGACACAAATTTATGTTTGATGCATTGGATGAGAAAATTTATGTTCAATCCACCTTGTTGTCAGAGCAGATTTCTCAACTCCAATCTCATATGGAGAGAGACTTCTCACTAATTGATGGACAAATGCTTTGCAATATGGATCAGGTGCATGCTCTTGAAGATTTTGTCCATAAGCATTTTTCTTAGCCATGTAGCAGCTAGTTATCTTTTTGGACAACTTTATTTTGATATCATGTTCATTTTGCTAGTCTTATATACTTTGCTTATTTTGGACAACTCTTTGTCTCTTTCTGGGACAAAAAGGGGGAGACATTTTACATGGATAGTGATATGATATGTAGTTGATCATGACAATTTCTTTATGTTTTGTGCTTTGGATATTTAATATGTTGATCATGATCACTTTTTGGTGTATTTGTGGATATTGGATGTGGTTTTGGACTCATGAATGCATATTGACTATCTTTAGACAAGTGATCTTTGTGGATATATGTGGATATCTATGTGTCAATTCATTCGAAACTTGTCGAAGTGTCTTGGTAATGTGCAGATGCTACTAATGTTTTTCTTGAGATTTATTTACAGGTATTGTAGTACCTTTGGTGAGGTTTTGAGTGAGTGAGTGGCCTTGTATGAGAGTTGGGTGGGGCTTACTTACTTGTACTCATTCATGTTGTAAAGGGTTTTGTCTTAGAATTGCCAAAGGGGGAGATTGTGAGTGTTTAGCTAGGTTGGCAATTCCAAACAAAATCCTAAGTGTCCCCTAACTCGGTTTACTAATCCCTCTTCGGACTACTTGACTTTGAAGACTAAGACTTTCCTAAGAGGCCAAGGTATGTAGCCGAGTGTGTGGTGATTGAATGTGAATCAACCCTCTTTGTCATCTTTAAATGAGTTAAGAAAGTTGAGAAAATAGTTTTTGGTGCAAGGTTTTTATTCCCCTATTTCTGGATGAATCCAGGTGTAAGGGCAGATTGATCCAACTAACTTGTGTTTAAGATCAAATTTCAGCCATTAGATTAAGGGCTTCTTTTTACACTTTAAATACAAACTTATCTCATTTTCTGGGCAGAGACTGCAACAACCATGGAGATAGTTGTAACCACTCCATGTATTCTTTCATTTTCTCTTCTTTTTTCTTAATTTGGGGGTTTTTGGTTGCAAATAAAATCCAATTCTCTTAATGTTTTCCAAACTAGTTTGTAATGAATTTTCTTGAGCAATAAATGGGTTGATTCATTCCTTCATTCATATCTCAATCTCCAGTTCTATTTGGGTTTGGGTATAAACCCATTTTCTTCTTGTGTGGATTCAAGAAGAGGTCGAGATTGAGCTTGGTGCGGACTCCAAGTGTGCTCCAGAAGATGAATGTGTGAAGCTGAAAGTGAAGGTATTAGTCAAGTGGTCCGAGAAGGATTGGTTGGCTTGAACTAGATAAAACATTGTACTTAGTTTTTATTCTTCATAGTGGAGTTTTTCAATCGGTGGTAGGCTTGTGGTTTTTGATCTCTTCAGAGGCTTTCCACGTTAAAATCCGATGTTAATTGTCTCTTTCTCTCACTCTACAATTTGATTTATTTTCTGTTTTTGATATCATTGATTACTTGGGCATACATGTTGAATGGAAGAAATATGAGGTAATGTAATTGTGATGATCCATGGAATATCGTTAATAATTTTTCTGCTCATTTTGGTTAATGCTATCATGAAGTAAATTGATATGAGTTGAGGAGGTAATTGTTCTTTTGATTTATTTTTGAGGATTGTTGAAGCGTTTGCATGTGTATTGCATTTATAAATTGTTGGGAGAGTGTTGGTGCATACATTCTTGCTTGCGGATGTTATGCTTTGTTGAAAAGTTATTGGAAGAGAAGTTTCTTGACATTGAGAAAGTTTAAGGTTAGGTAATCTTTGTTCGGAGAATTTTTAAATTGTTCTACAACACTTATACACCCTCCCTTTAGTTGTAGTCCATTATTGATATTCACATTTTCAGCTACAATTTGAAGTTTGAAATGACATATAATATCCTTGGATGAATTTTAAAATATTTATTGTTTTCATAAATTGAATGGTTAGAAAAGTTTAACTGATGGATTTGTATTCGGGTTTTGAAAAATATAAATTATTCAAAGATAACTTCAAGATAATTTTCTATCAAAATATTTTTTTAAGGCTTGAATGTTGTATTAATTGAATTTAGATTAGGTATTCTCTCACTCCCTGAACCAAGTAGTTTTATCTAATAGACAACTCAGCTAGGTCTTTGCTTCTTTTCTTTTTTATTAACTCAAGGTTCGCTACAACCCCTTCTCTTTTATGGAGCCGATATCGTAGTATAACACAACACACAGGTCCACCTTTGTATTCCAATTGTATACATTTTTATATCCTTTCTTTTTTTTCACAATATAAAATTAAGGTGTTTTCTTGATTCTTAGTTAATAATAATTCCATGTCATGGATGACATTATATCATTTCAAATGTTCCTTCTCAGAACATCTGTTAAGAAAGAACAACAATAAACAACAAGAAAAGAACATAATAAGAACACATATTTATGTGAAAAGCTTTAGACGAGAAAGGTAGAAGAGAAGAAAATAGAGATTAGATCAATCTCATAATTTTACCTTCACCACATATGTCGCACTGCGAGCCTTTCGGATTGAACAAAAAAGAATTTGGATCACCAAACTCTAACAACATCTAATTTTCTTTTCTATTTTCATTAAAAAAATAAACTAAATAAAAACTTGAGAATAAAATAAAAATAAAAAACCTTGAAAAATACCATTAAAGCTAAAAAACTTAAAAACTAAGAAGATGAAAATAGAATATTAATTCCCAAAACAAAATAATATGTTTTTTATTTTTATTTTTATTTATTTATTTTATCTTCAATACATATTTTTTTAGCTAACTCCTTAGTTTTTCTATTTATAATTTTGTACATCTAACTCTATCGATAATTTTTTTTTTAAAGTTTAAAGCATTCAAACTATCATAATTTAGTCATCTACAAAATTTGATTTTCGTATTTTTTTGGTTGAAGTATTCTTAAATTTATCTATTCCAATGTTATTTGAGATAAAATTATCTTTTATTGTAACTAAATCGAAACATATTATTTTTGTTATGAGGGTAACATTTCATGATAGTTTTGTGATAGCGAAATCAACATTATTTTTATTTTCATTTTCATTAAAAATGATGAGATGAAAATAATAGTAACATTTAGATCATATAGAAAGAGTAAATATTCCATGGATATATTTGAGATATCGGAGAAAATTAAAAATTTATTTTTAATTCAAAAATAAAAATAAGACAATAAAATAATATCATATATCATATAATAAACGAATTGATGGATTACCAATCTCGCAACGGACATTGTCCAAAGGTTCCCATGAGAGATGGTAACATGTTATGAAAAACTGAAAGGTTCCATGAGAGATGGTAACATGTCATTAAAAACCAAAAACCATTTTTTACTACCCAAAGAGTTGGATTTATATTCATTGTATAAAAAACAGAAAAACCAACCTATAATTTTTATTTTTGTGTGTACGGATGAATAAAACATGTTTAGTCTATCATTTTAAGTTACTAAATAATGATATGAAATATTTAGTTAGGAATTAAACTAAATTTTATAATGATATAACCTTCATGATCTGCTTTATTATCTGAAAATGGTATCAAAATTTCTTTATGGCATTTGCTGATTGAATTAACAAACAAATTTATATTTATTTTGCTTTTTATTTCATTCATATTCAGTTAAATCATTAACAGAAATAAAAAGGTGGAAAATTGGAATTATTATTCAAATATTAACACTTGCCTGCCCATGGTAAATGCAATTGACCTTTTCTTTGGAGAAAATGAAAATCATAGTATAGTTTTCATAAAATAAAAATCATTGTAAGGATCCTAAAACCAACTAGTTGCTATATAAAAATTGTTTTGGGAAAAATGAATTTTATATTATTAGTAGTCAAATTTGTAATCATATTTTTTTGGGGAAAGTGAATTTTATATTATTAGCAGTCAAATTTGTAGGAAGGTTTTTTTTTTTAAGAAGTTTCAATATGCATTCAATTTTTTTTCCCTTTCTTATTTTTTTGGATTGAAAAATAAATGTATTGGTTGAATTATCTCCCTTTTTTACTAAGTCACGTTTAATTAGTAAAATACAGTGATGGAAATAACATTTTCATTCCTATAACACCAAATATTTGGTTCTGAAAACTAATGAAGGAAAGAAAAAATAAAAGAAAAATGATTTTCTTATTAAATATGAGAAGGAAGAACGGAAAATATTAAAAAAAATTTCCTCATTTTCGTAGTTCCTGAAAAAATGTTAAGACAAAGATAAAAAATGCTAAAAAAAAAAATGCATTTGGAAAATGATTTGATTGTTCCATGAAAAATACTAAGAAAATAAAATATAATTTAAAGTTTTTTAGAAATTTATGTACTTTCAAATTGTTTAATTTTTACATACAAAATTTAAAATAAGTGAAATAAGTTTGAAGTAACATATACAAATAATTTATTAACTTTGGATTTATTTTTTATTCTCCTTTACTTTTTCTTTACTTTTTCTTTTCTTTTACTTTTCTTCTATATTTTCTTTCTCTTGCACTTTTCAAGAACAAAAAATAGCTTAAAATTATGTTTGACTTTTTGGAAAGTATTTATTAAAGAAAAAAATATTTTAAAAAGTATTTTCTTACTTTTTGTTATTATATGGAAAATACAAAAGACAATTAAATATAATTAAAATTAGTTAAAAACTTATGTCTTTTTAAATTATTTAATCTTTATATCAAAGAATTAAAATAAGTTAAATGAGTTTGAAGTAATATATAAGAATAATTTATTGACTTCAAATATATTATTTATTTTATTTTATTTTATTTTTATTCTACTTTTCCTTTCCATTTTTTCCTTGTATTTTCCCTCAAATTTTATGAGAACGAAGCACAGCTTAAAAATTTGATGAAAGTGGAAGTAAAAAAAAAAAAATCATTTATGTACTAACACGTAATAAAAGAACATGACCTTTCATGGGAGTGAAGGTGACAACTGTTAGCCCCGACTCTAACACTACAATACTAAGGGCTTTAAGGGCAGGAACCTTGCATCCATGAGGGATCCTAGTGAAGAGACAAGGTGACTAAGGTTTGGAAGTCATTACATAGGCAAAGTGTTGAAGGAGGCAACACTTGTGTTGACACTATGGTGCACTAGGCCGCACCAAGCCCACACACAGTCACACGCACAATCGTGTGTATAGGGCCCTGCACTAGGCGACACGCATTGCGCCCTATGCAGTAGGTCGTATGCACAATGCCTATGCTCTAAGGTCTCGTGCACAACCTATGCACAACAAGCAAGTTTTGTGCACAATAGTAAGGCATACCTCATGTGAGGCTTATGGGGATCTGTTTATCTAATAAATAAATCCATTACTCCTCATCAAGCATGGTTGATGTCTTCTCAAAAAACTTCCAAAATGACTTAAAATGCTCTAAGGAGGGATGAGGTAGGTGACTCAAGGTGGACATTAAGGGGGCATTGAGGCATGACCTTGGGAATGACCATGACATAAGGATGAGCATGCTAGCATGCACACATGGGCTTTAAGACATATGTGGCGTGCATCTCGCGGCCGCAAAAACACTGAGGCATGGTGAGACCTCTCCATCCTTGACATTGACATGAGGGTGCTAAACCTTGTGCACTGATGTGGTTTGATGAATTATGGGTACAATACCATGTCATGTTGCTAAAACAAAGGAGGGCCTTGGACATGGGAATGGTATTGCCGCAGCCACAAAGATGCCTTAGATAAGTAGCTAATGCATTCTATAGGGACGTAATGCCTTATGCACAGGAATAACAAACCATGGGTGTAATGTCATGGCATGTTGTTGCACCCAAAAGGGTCTTGAACAAGACATGGTATTGTTGTAGCAACAATGAGGCTTTGAATGAGTGGTTGGTACATGGCACAAGGGCACAATACCATGTGCAAATGAAAAGCATTAGGATGGCATAGAAGCGCAATGTCCTGTGTAAACAGATGATAAGACATGGACACAATCACCATGGCTTACTATTACAATCGAGAGGGACTTAGGCATGACATGGGGTGTCACTATAGCAACTAGATTGATACAAACATGGTGGTGCATGGCTAACACAGGCAAGGCAAGGAAAGGCCTTGCAATGGGCTGGTTCGTGACATGGATAACAAGTCTATGGTGCCATGGGCGCCTAGACATGGCATATGGGTGGCACTAGTGCATGGGATGGAGCACATCAATGCATTAAAGGTGGATTGAACACCCGAGCATGGCTAAGGTTGGTGTCTTAGCATCGTGCATTTTGAAAAAAAAAATGATAATAGTTTTGTTGGGTATACAAGTGGTATTAAAGCACGACAAGGAAGAAATGGGCAATGGTAGTGCAATAGAAGCCTTAAGGAAAATAATTTCTTAGATTGAAGAATTGCTAGGAGAACAATAAAAAAAGGATGACGTTGTGGTCTTATGGGTAGAACACATAGTGGGGAAAATGCAAATACAGAGGAACTTTTTGGAAACACACATGAGTTCTAACATTTTTACTTATATTTAAGGGTGTAACTTGAAAAAGTTGGTCTAGCCTAGTTTGATGTTTGTGCTAATTTGAGCAATCATTTTTAATATTTGGGTTTAGCTTGAATTATGTTTTTTTTTTTTTTTTTTTTTTTTTTAGTTTGAACCAAAATGGGTTGGACTTAGGCCAAGGTTCAACTAATCCAAGTTTAATCCAAACATGATTTAATGTTATATATATATATATATATATATATATATATATAATACATATTATCTTTTATAATAATATTTATCTCCTTTTTATATTTTTAAGAAAAAAACATCAAATTATATTATATATATATATATATATATAGAAAAATATATAAATTTATTTTTAGTTTTTTATTATTATTTTAAAATTTGGTCCTATTTGCTATTTAAATTTTCATATAAATATATAGAAAATAGTTTTTAAAAAACATTATACATGATTTTGAATTGTACAATCTGACCAACCTAAATCTAACCCAACAAATCCGAACATAACACAAGTTTAGAGAAATGAGGTTATGTGGGTTGAACGATAGACCAGGTTTGACTAGAGTTGATTATTTCTTAATTTCTAATCCGTCCAAGTTGCATCTCTAGTTATATCTCTATTTTTATCACTATGTCATTTTAATTTAGTCCTTTTATTTATTTATTTATTTTTTTATAATTATTGATATACGTGTTCAAATTAATATAATTTTTATATATATATTGCCATGATACATAATGATTTTTTATTTTTTAACTAGTATAAGCAAATTTCTATTCTAAGTGACTTGAAAAATGACTTAAGATGATTTTAGGAGTAATTTATCCTTTTAGTTTCAGTATATTTCAAATAATTAATAATATTAGTTAAATTAACTTTTTAAATAAATAATATTCTTAATTAATTTTTTCATAATGAATTAATTTATTTTTGTAATTAAATTTGCTCATTAGTTTGATTATAGATATGAAATATTAATATTTAAATTATGCTTTCATGATTGAAGCATGGTTAAAATAGTAAAAATAAATTATTTCTTTTTCATCCCTATTAGACTACCAAAAAGGGAAATAATTATTTTCATTTTTAATTTCTTGAGGAATTTAAATCTAATAGGTCCTTTTATTTCAAACTCCGATTAGTTAAATTCATTAATTTCTATACATTTTGGTTCCCAGCCATAACAAAATTGATTCTTTTTAATAGTGCTTCTAAAATTCTTCTTAAAAGTATTTCTAGTAGAACCGTCAAGGGTCTCCAACGGGCTGGGCCGGGCTGCCCGGCCCGGACGAGTAAGGCCCATGGCCTAGCCCGGGGTGGGCCACTGAGCCTGTTGACTAGTCAACGGGCTGGGCCGGGCCGGGCCCTTGATATATTTAAGGCCCGTGGGCCCTCAAGCTAGGCGGGCTTGGCGGGCCAGGATGGCGGGCCTGGCGGGCCGAGGTAAAAATTAAAATAATTTTTAATTTTGAAGGGAAGGAGATTCCTTCCCTTATGGAACCATAAGAGAGCTAGCCACCAACTGAGCTGACCCTATTTTGTGTAACTATTTTGCATTAGTTATATATATATATTAGAAATGTTGTATGATTTTTGAAAAAAAAATAAAAGTGAGTTGGCTGTTCAACGGTCACATGACTGTTGAACATGCCACTCATAATTCAATTTCAAATATATGACCGTTGAATGGTCTTGAAATTAAAAAAAAAAAAATTAAATCATAATATTTAAATCCCTATAAATATTAAATACCCTCAATTTTTTTCTATTCTCTCAACTCTTAAGCTCTCTCCCATTCCACAATATTTCCGATTATTGCATTTTGTCTCAAATTATTCAATATTATTGGTGGTGAAAAACAAGCATTGGTGGTTCAAAGAGTTCAAATTTGAAGGAATTTCTGCTTCGGTTCTCTAATTTAATAACATACTTCACCTTTTCTTTTATTTATTTGTTACATTTTAATTTTACATTTATTATTTTTAGCATAATATTTTATCAGTAATTATAATTATGGCAAGTGGTTCTTGTTCTTCATCTAATGCATGTGATAGCAAAAAATTTACTTCAAATATATGGAATTTTTTTGATTAGAATAGAAATAAATTTAGAAAATAATAAAAAAGAAATAAAAGCAAAATGTAAATTTGTAACAAACTTCGTAGTGGTGGCTCAAATGCAAGTACAAGTCATTTAAAAAGGCATCATGAAAATTGTAAAACTAAAAATAATGTAGATATTAGAAATTATATGCAATTAGGTAAAAATGAAAGTGGAATTTTAAAAACATTTTCTTATGATGAATCTTATTATCGTGAAGAAATGATTGGTTATATAACAAGAGCAGAACAACCTTTCAATTTCACTAGTTCGCCATCACCGCCAAGAGAATAATTTAAAATATTTTACTAAATATATGTCATATTTTTTATTTTTATTTTTTATGGTTGAAAAGTACAAATGACTTGACAAATAAGTAGGGTGTCAACCTAGTTGGGATGTATTTATTTGTTAGTATGTACAACTTTTCCCACATTTTCAAATGTAATGTTATACATTCAATTGAATAAAATAGTTAACAATGAATATTTTTATTAATGTAACATTTTCTATTTCTTGAAATATTTTATATATATATATATATTATATATATTTTTAAAGTGGCGGGCCTACGGGCCGGCCCGCCGGGCCCCCGTGGGCCTAATTTGGGGCCCATGGCCCGACCCATCCAGAAATGGGCTCGGGTCGGGCTTGGGCCGGGCCGCGGGCTTTTTGGAGACCCTTAAGAACCGTTATTAGTAATACTATTAAAAACTACAAGGTTTCTAATTAAAGTTACTAAATTTTGAAAGTCCTTGGCTGAAAAGGAAAGGTCAATATACTTTTTAAGTAATCTCGGCATGTGAGAATTTTAGAGTCCACTTGGGTGTATGATTTAAAAATAGTTTTTTACTTTTAAAAACAAAAAACTATTTTTTAAAACTTCTAATACTGTTTAGTTGTTATTCTTTATAAACAATTTTTAAAAATAAAGTAAAATAGAGAACAATCTTTAATAACAAAAAAAATTTGGACATTTTTGAACATGTTTGCTAAAACTTGTTTTTAAAAACTGTTTGTTTATTTGTTTTTTTATTTTATTTTAAAATTTTGTCTATT
>JBAPGN010000607.1:0-17922 GCA_037355405.1 Vitis amurensis | reverse complement strand
CATTTGGGTCCCAATATTTGCAAACTTAAACAATTCAGTACTAGAACAAACTTTCCAAAATTCTCAAAACTCACTTGAATCTAACATAAAATTTGAAAGATCATATCCAAATAACTTCCAAATACCAAAGATCCAAAATGAACATAACTAACAGTTAAACAAATTCCAACATAAAATCCTAAGTCAAAATCCTAATGATGACCATTCCTTAGCCTAGCCATCACTCCTCACCCGAACTAAGAGTACCTGAAAAATTTTCAAAAATTGGGAATGAGCTCACAGCCCAATAAGGAATATTAATGCAGTTCATGGATCAAATACTTTCATTTCAAATAGGAGATATCATTTTTTTTTTCCTCATCAAATATCAGAGTTTCAAAAATACTAATATATTCAAAATTCAACCAACCATTTTCATATCAAATTCAAACACTTTCACATAAGATTCAATCAAATCCATTCAATTTTCATTACTTTGGTTATCAAATATCAAATGTCCAGTTAGGTGGGACTTTTCCAATGGGTGGTTAGCCTCAAATTGTTCCTGGTGGACGGAACCAAACACTACTAGTATTAGTAACCTCTAACCAAACCCCTAGAGGCTGGGGTCCAAATCAATTACATTCCCACCATGAAATGTAAAGGTCAACTATTATATCCCGTTGACAAGGGCCAAATAAACCAGAGTGATGTTTTTGTTCAAGTATTCAAATTTACACAACATAATATCTCCATATTTTGTGTCATAAAATAAACAAAATATTCCAACATAATATTTAGTGCAAACAGTTTGATCCAATCATGGTAACAAAATATATTTTCTTTTCCACATTCAAAAGAACATATAAATAATTTAATTTTTATAAATATTGCATTAACTTCCCTTACCTCAAAATATGCAAAGACCTTGAAGGAAAATAACCCTGAAAAGTTACTCCTCACCTAACACAATAAAAGACAACTATTACTATTTACTTCAAAATATAAATCTGATAATCCTAAAATTTCTAAATGTTAAGATTAATATTTCTGATTAACAAAGTAATAATTTTAAATTACTTTATTCTTATTTAATTAAAATTAATAAATTCTCAATTTGTTTCTAATAACACATTACAAATTTAATTAAATTACAATTTTATTTCATTATAAAATTCTATATATATATTGTTAAATCTCTCATTTATTATTACAAAAAGACCATTATTACTATTATCTTATTTATTAATCTAAACTAAATATCATTATTTTTTTTATTCAATAGCCACCCAACCATTACTCCATATCGGGTACACCAAAAAGCATTTTTTTTCCTTCCTTCTAGTGTGCACACGCGTCTCTTGTGTGTGTGTGTGTGTTTTTTTTTTTTTTTTTTATTCTTTGTTCCAGTACTGTGCACACACGTTCTTTTTTTTTTTTTTTTTTTTTGTCTTTTTAAACATTTTCTAATCTCTTCAACCACCAATACAATATATTTATTTATTTATTTATTATTATTATTTTTTATAAAAATTAACCCTAACCTAAAATCGAAACCTTCCAAAATTTTTTTTTTTCATCTAATAAAACTTAAGATCTCCCAAATTCCAACAATAAAATCAAAATCTTAAATTTTTTATTATTTTGATATTAAAACGAATTAAAAATAAAATAAACTAACCCTAATCTAGATTTGGGGTTTTCCAAAAAAAATATATCTAATGTGTATTTGAAATTAATCAATGAATCTAAAATATTAACTAGGGGTTAGAATACTTACCTATAGAGATCGGCTTCTTTAACCCTGAAATCTGACTCCCAACCTTACGTTCTTCTGGAATTCTGCGAACAGGAACTCTATTCAGAAAGAAGGGAAAGAATAAAATTTCTAATTTATACCTTAGGGTATTTATTCCGTAAATTACTCTTTTACCCTCTTCTTTTTTTATTAAATTAATTAATTAACTAATTAATATTAATAACAATTTCCTAAATTACCCTTAAAAGAAAATGCTTGGGCGTTACATCCTCCCTTCCTTAACAAAAGTTTAGTCCTCTAAACTTGACATACTTGAGTCTTGAAATAATTGAGGATATTTTTCTCTCATCTCTTCTTCTAACTCCCAAGTAGCTTCACGAACACTATGGTTGCTCCATTGAACCTTTACCAATTTGACAACAGCATGTCGTAGTACCTTATCCATCACATCCACAATTTGAACGGGTACCTCTTCATAGTTCAAGTCCTCAGAAATTTGAATAGGTTCCAACTCCACAACATGAGAGGGATCGTAAATATACTTCCTCAAGGTTGAAACATGGAAAACATTATGAATCTTAGATAGACTTGGGGGCAAGGCTACTTTATATGCCAAAGTGCCTACTCTTTCTAATATTTCAAACGGACCCACAAAACGAGGACTAAGTTTTCCTTTTCTCCCAAATCTCATCACAGACTTCATAGGTGAAACTTTCAAGAACACATGATCACCCACCTCAAACTCCAAATCTCGCCTACGATGATCAGCATAACTCTTATGTCTACTTTGAACTGCTTTTAATCTTTCTTTAATCAAAGCAACTTTTTCAACAGTCAACTGCACAAGTTCAGGGCCCAAAAGTTTCCTTTCTCCAACATCATTCCAACAAATAGGAGATCGACATTTCCTACCATACAATGCCTCAAAAGGTGCCATCCTAATGCTAGCTTGAAAACTATTGTTATAGGCAAACTCTACTAAAGGTAAATGATCATCCCAATTACCTTGCAGGTCCAAAATACAAGTTCTCAACAAGTCTTCCAAAACCTGAATTACCCTTTCTGATTGGCCATCAGTTTGAGGATGGAAAGCAGTACTAAAACTCAACTTAGTGCCCAAAGCTTTTTGTAGACTCTGCCAGAATTTAGAAGTGAAACGAGGATCTCTGTCAGACACTATAGAAACTGGTACTCCATGCATTCTCACAATCTCCTTCACATAAAGAGAAGCTAAACGATCTAAAGAAAAGTTCACTTTCATAGGCAAAAAGTGAGCAGACTTTGTCAACCGATCAACAATCACCCAAATAGCATTATTACCCCCTAGGGTTCTTGGCAATCCTATCACAAAATCCATGGTAATATGCTCCCACTTCCACTCAGGAATAGCAAGTGGCTGCAAAAACCCTGCTGGTCGCTGATGTTCAGCCTTCACCTGTTGACACACTAAACACTGAGCCACAAATTGTGCAATATCACGCTTCATACCTGACCACCAATAGTTTTGCCTCAAATCCTTGTACATCTTTGTCCCTCCTGGGTGGATTGCAAACTTGGAACAATGAGCTTCTTGATTACTACCAAAAAGTGCTATTTTGTAGACCTAATTATAATGGTTTTAAGTACCTTTGAGTAGTAATCATATTCATTTAACCCAATTAATTCATTAAGGTCCTTAGTAAGTGGTTTTAACCATTTTGTGGCAAGTTTACATGTTTTATCAGCTTATGAATCGATTCAAGCATGCCAATTGATGGAGGAGCTATTTGGGCAAGTTAAGCAAGGATTTTGGACGATTACAGACTTGAATTTCAAGTGGAAACACGAGCACAAGCAATGGAGAAGAGGAAAACAGAGTGAAGAAAACAGCTGCAGTCTTCTTTCGCACTTTTGAGGCACTTCCCGAAGTCCATTTTTTGCATGCTATATACCATTTGAAAGCTTAGGAAGTCAATAATCCAACACTTCAAACCGTGTATGATTTGGAGCTGAAATGAGGAAGATATGACCTTCGGAAGACAACTGCATCATGTCAAATGGCCAATTTCACAAGGGGATTTTCTTCATGGTGCGAAATTTTGCCGTTTCGCACCATGAAGACCCACATTGCGAAAATTTCGCAAGGTGGATTTAGGCACATTGTGAAATTCCTTTGAATCCCCTGTTTTGAGACGTTGTTGATGTTATTCCACTACAGGTTCTCCAAGATATTTTGCTTGATTTTTAGCTTTGTAAATACCTATTTTACCCTTGGAATCAACCCAATGAATAGGTTGCTTTTGTAATAGCTCTTGTAATTTAGCTTGTTATTGTCTTTAAATAGAGGTGAAGAGCCTCAGATCATCTAATCTTGTAACCTGTAACTTTATAAGTTATAAGAGCACTTTTGTTCATACGTTTCTTTTCTCTTTTCTTTCTCATTTTCTTAGTAGCCAAACATCCTTGGAGGATGAAATCCCCAAGGATGAGAGGCTAAAACCTTTTAGTTTCTTGAAGTAATGGATGCCATGTGAAGCTCCCATGTCAGGATGGAGATTTCCAAGCCATGAATGTAAGTAGCTGAGCATCATAAATGTTTTCATTCAAAGTAAAGCTTTTAATCCCTCTGACTTGCTTTGAATGGCCAATACTTGATAATCTTTTGGTCTCAGTGGATTCTTATTGTTAGATCCACTGACGTTCGTTAGTTATCTCCTACGAGCCATTGTATTGCAAGTCGAGGAGATGACCTATATCATTAAAAGAGCATTTATGAGGTTCAACTACCCTTTTTGTAAGTTTTCAAGGACTAAAACTCAGTTGTTAAACTCATACCGGTTCGGGAAGTAAGCATCACCTTAGTTGCTTCCCCAACTCGAGGTGAAAAGTCCCAAAATCTCCATTTTTACACAGTGAGTTAAGCATGGCTATCCAAAGCTTTGAGAAACTTCTTTTTCCATCTTTTAACCTATTTTCATGTTAGTTTAGTTTACAACAACCTTCATCTTTTATGTTTTCATCTTAACCTAATTTTTATTAAGAAAAGTTCACTCCATCCTCCGAACTTCACCAGTTAAAGTAAAAACCCTTCCCAGTGTTCGATCCTAGAGCCACTATGCTATAGTAGCTTTGCTACTTTAGTGTAAGGACCTTAGGTATAAATTTTGTTGATACCCTTACATGCCAAGCTACCAAGAGTCGGGTTATCACTTCCTCTAAAAGCTCCCTCCTTAAGTCTTCATCATTTGGGACATAAAGTCTAGTCCCAAATCTCAAGATCTCATCATCTAACAAAACAAAATCATGCTTACTGCCCCTCTTAACTTCCTCCATAACTTGCACTAATCGGGAATCATTCTTTTGTAGGGTTTTAATTCTCCCAACTAAGTTTGGTTGTACTCTGAAATTTGCTACAAGTGCTCCTAAGCCCATAACTCGAAAGTGTACTTGTAAACTCCTCAACTCTTCAAGTAACTGCCTTTGACAGCCTCTAATAGCTGCTAGAGAACCAACTGACTTCCTACTCAAGGCATCAGCTACAACATTCGCCTTCCCAGGATGATACTGAATAATACAATCATAGTCCTTAAGTAGTTCAATCCACCTCCTCTGTCTCATGTTCAATTCCTTTTGGGAAAATAAATACTTCAAACTCTTATGATCTGTGAATATCTCACAAGTTTCACCAAAAAGAAAATGTCTCCAGATCTTAAGTGCAAAAACCACAGCAGCTAACTCCAAATCATGAGTAGGGTAGTTCCTTTCATAAGGCTTCAACTGTCTAGAAACATAAGCTACAACTCTCCCATGCTGCATAAGAACACAACCTAAACCCTGATGAGAGGCATCACTATACACCACAAATCCTCCTGAACCTGAAGGGATAGTCAAAATAGGAGCTGACACTAACCTATTCTTCAACTCTTGGAAGCTACATTCACAATCATCAGACCACTCAAACTTAACTCCCTTCTGTGTCAACTTAGTTAAAGGTAGGGCAATCTTAGAGAACCCTTCTATAAACCGCCTATAGTAACCAGCAAGTCCCAAGAAACTTCGAATCTCAGTCACAGTACTAGGTCTTCTCCAATTAGCTACAACATCTACTTTGCCAGGGTCAACTGAGATGCCATCATTGCTTACCACATGCCCAAGGAAAGAAATTCGGTCTAACCAAAACTCACACTTCTTCAGTTTAGCATACAACTGCTTATCTCTAAGGGTCTGTAATACAATACTCAAATGACTCTCATGCTCCTCTCTACTTCTTGAGTATACCAAGATGTCATCTATAAAAACGACCACAAACTGATCTAAATAGGGTTTGAATACCCTATTCATTAAGTCCATAAAAGCAGCAGGTGCATTAGTCAAACCAAAAGGCATAACCAAAAACTCATAATGCCCGTATCTAGTTCGAAAAGCAGTCTTGGGTACATCTTCACTTCTAACCCTTAACTGATGATAACCAGACCGAAGATCAATCTTAGAGAACACACAAGCACCTTGTAGCTGATCAAACAAATCATCAATCCGAGGAAGGGGATACTTGTTCCTCACTGTCACCTTATTCAACTCCCTATAGTCAATGCAAAGTCTCATTGAGCCATCCTTCTTTTTCACAAATAGAACAGGAGCTCCCCAAGGTGAAACACTGGGCCTGATAAAACCCTTGTCTAATAAATCCTGAAGCTAAACTTTCAACTCCCTAAGCTCCACAGGTGCCATCTTGTATGGGGCCTTAGACATAGGACTTGTTCCTGGAACCAGATTGATGGTGAACTCCACCTTTCTCTCTGGTGGCAAGCTAGGCAAATCCTCTCAAAAGACATCAGGATACTCCCTTACTATGCGTATGTCTTCCAACTTCAAATCACTTTCATTACTCATCACACTAGCCAAAAATCCTTGGCAACCCTTCTTGAGCAAGCTACTAGCTCGCAAGGCTGAGATCATACGCAGTGGTCTGTCCACATGCTTCCCTTCAAAGCTAAACTTAGGCTGACCAGGAATACTAAACGTCACCCTTTTCTCAAAACAGTCAACAGAGGCATGGTAGGAAGCTAACCAATCCATCCCCAAAATCACATCAAAATCCTGAAGGTCAAGGAGTACTAAGTCAACTGGAATTTCCCTATAACCAATCATCACAATACAATTTCTAAGCATTCTACTGGCCACAACAGAATCTCCCACAGGAGTAGCAACAATCAAATCAAAGTCCATGCTAGCAACAGGCAAACCCAACAAACCAGTAAAAGGTACTGAAACAAAAGAGTGTGTTGATCCAGGATCAATCAAGACTCTAGCAAATAAGGTGTGGATTCGGAGAGTACCTGTCACCACATCAGAAGTGGCCTGAACATCTCAATGAGTCATAGCAAACACCCGCCCTTGGGCTTTGGGTTTCTGTTTATCCTCCTTATTTTCCTCTTTAGGCTTCCCAGTGATGAACTTCCTATTCTCTGGACAATCTTTGATCAAATGTCCTTGCTTCCCACAACCAAAGCAAGCTCCAATCTCTCTATAGCATGACCTACCCCCATGCTTCTTACCACAAGTAGGACAAGCCCCATCTAAATTCTGCGCTGCCTTCCCTTTATTCTGATTTCTTCCTGATGTAGACCTTCACTGTGCTTGATTACCATGAGCACCATCACTTCTATTTCGCTTCCTTTGCTGTTCCCTATACTAATGAAGCTTCTCATTATCTTTCTCTGCTATAAGGGTTCTATCAACAACCTCTGAATAGACATCAAGCTTCATAATAGATATCTTGTTCTTCAAATAAGGCTTCAATCCATCCTGAAACTTTAATGCTTTTTCCTCTTCTGTAGCAATCAACTGTGGGGAAAAACGTGATAACTCTGTAAATTTGGTCTCATACTGAGCCACAGTCATATCCCCCTATTCCAAACGAATAAACTCTCCCACCTTCTACCGCTTAACACTGTCAGGGAAATACTTTTTGTAGAAAGCCTCCCTAAATTGTCTCCATGTTATGGGTCCCTAATCCTCCAAAAGTCTCCTAGTCATACGCCACCAATGATCTGCTTCTTTATCTAACATAAAAGCTGCATAAGAGGCTTTTTGCTCCTCAAAGCAATCTATTACACCAAAGAATTTCTCCATCTTAAGGATCCAAGCCTCTGCCTCTGTGGGATCTGTAGCACCAGAAAAGTAAGGAGGACCCAATTTCTTGAAGTCATCAAAGAGCTACCCCTAGAAGATGAAGACTGTCCCTGAACATTAGTCCCAGCAGCTCGAGCTCGGCGTTCAACTAAACCAGCTAGTGTCCCAAGATACCTATAGATCCCTTCTGCACTCACAGGAGGCAAACCCTCAACTGGAGGTACATCATCATTAGCCTGACTGTTTTGTGAAGAAGCTGCTCTTCTTGGTGGCATGATGTCCTAAAATAATAAAGCATAACTAAATTAGTCACTAAAGAACCAATTAGAAAATTTCCAAATAAAGAAATAATTGGAATTTATAGTAAATCAAACTAAAACTTAAACAAATGCGTCACTCATCTATCCCCAATCTAAACCAATTCAAATTCCCATCAAGATCAAAACCTAGTGCTCTGATACCATTTGTAACGACCCGCACCCAACCATGTAGATATTGTCCGCTTTGGGCCCAAGGGGGCCCTCACAGCTTTAAAACGCGTCTACTTGGTTAAGAGGAGCCTCTACATATATAGCGCCAGGAACTTCCTCCCCTATCCGATGTGGGACATCACATGGAAGGTGTCTTTTGAAGAGACACCTTCCATAATTTTCAAAATCATGAAAGAATTGAATTTAAGCTAAAGGTGTCTCTTGAAGAGACAACCTTCTACAATTCCAAAAAATTTGATTTATATTAAAGGTGTCTTAAAAAAACACTTTCCACGTGGCAAAAAATCCAATATGCATTAAAGGTGTCTCTTGCAAAGACACTTTCCATGTGGCAAAAAATCCAATATGCATTAAAGGTGTCTCTTGAAAAGACAATTTCCATAATTTGACAAATTTGAATGTTTTATGAATTTGATTTTAAAGTTAAAGATGTCTCTTGAAGAGACACCTTCTAGAATTCCAAAAAATTATATTTATACTAAAGGTGTCTCTTGGAAAGACACTTTACACAATTCCACAAAATCCAATATGTATTAAAATTTGTGGAAATGATTTTAAAGCTAAAAATGTCTCTCTTCAATGTATGAAAATTGTGGAAAGTGTCTCTTCAAGAAACACTTTCAGTATAAATCCAATTTTTTAAAAATAATGGAAGGTGTCTCTTCAAGAGACACCTTCAATATAATTCCATTTTTTGGGAATTGTGAAATGTGTTAAAAAATATTGGGTTTATACTATAAGTGCTTGTTCAAAAGACACTTTTCACAATTTCCATTCAAATAGTGGAAAATTTTGAATTTATGCTGAAGGTGTCTTTTCAGGAGATACCTTCCATAATTACAAAAAAATGGAATTATATTCCGACGCCTTTCATAATTTTTTAAAAATTGGGTTTATACTGAAAGTGTCTCTTAAAGAGACACTTTCCACAAATTTTCAGTGAAAATTTCGAATTTTGAAAAAGGGACATTCTACAATTCCCAAAATATAAAATTATACTAAAGGTGTCTCTTCAAGAGACACTTTCCACAATTTTCATTATTTGTTAAAAAATTTTGCTTTATACTGAAAGTGTCTCTTCAAGAAAAAAAAATTCTATCTCTTAATTAGTATTACCTACCGTACAACCAAATGTTTAAAGTTTATCACCTGTATACATTATAATCAATATTTTGCCAAATAAAAAGATAGTATTTTAAATTTTTCCAAATAATAACTTGAAGGTGTCTCTTATTTATTTTTTATTTTAACAAATAAAAAGTTAGTATATCAATTTTGCCCAGTAAAGAATCTCCTTGGATTTGAATTTGAATTTAAATTTGAATTTCAATTTGAATTTCAATTCTTGCAGGTACTAATCTAATTAGGTTATTATTTTTTATTTTTTTGCAACCCCCGTTTGATTCCCAAGAAAATCCATCCCCTATTCGCTTTCCGGGAAAATTCATCTTCCTTTGATTTCCGAGAAAATCCATGCAAAAGCCCTAACAAAAACAAACAAAAAAAAAATGCCTTTTTTTTTTTGCTTCGTGCTTTCTGGATTTGTTCTAAGGGTCTCTTTGCTTTTGTGCCATTGGATTTAAATTTCACGAACCCTAAATCCACGATTTTTGAGCCAGGCTGAAAAACACAACCTTTCCTCTCAAATCATGATCAGATTACCAAATAGTATCTTATGTTTTTTTATAAAAAAAATTGGACAGATTTTGTATCATGTGCGCGGGTTGGACTGGTAGGAAATATTGGGAAATTTATTTTTTTTCAACTTTCCCACATTTTCTTGGCAACCAAACAAAATCACAACAAGCCGAACCACAAAAAAAATTAAAACTTTCTCCATAATTTTTAGTCTACTCAGTTTCATTGTAAAAAAAAATGAAAATTTTATTTTTTTTACAACTTTTCCACACTTTCTTGGTGACCAAACACAACCACACCACCAAATATAACCACAAAACTTACGAAAAACACCGAGGGCAATGGTTTCTCAGATCTGCACTTCACTTCGTTCCTATTGGTGTTGAGGCAAGGATCTCCAACCCATGATCAGCGTGCGAGATAATATGTTTTCGGGTAGAGGAGTTTTGATGCAGAGAAGAAAAACGGGAAGAGAAATGGAAAGGGGGGAATGGGTTTTCATATATCATCCTACGTGTTATCCTAGGTGTTCAAAAGTGCCATAAAATTGGAATTTTAAATATTATTTTTTCTAATAGGAGTACATTTATCAAGAATCCGTCATTCAAGCACTCCTTTTCACAGCCTTCCAAGTTCAAACTATCGTTGACACGTGGCGTCGATGCATCTGGTGGCTTCACACCTGCTATTTTTATGAACCCTTCCCCACTCCTACAAGTATTCGCGCCTTGGCTTCTCTCACACCCACCCAACCCGTCTCTTAAGGACCAGTCACGTAGCGACTTGGGCTCGAATCCCGCAAGGCATCTACACTCAAAGCCAGCTCCTGTATAGACGTCGTAGTTGCTGTTGGGCCCACACCGGCCGTAGTTGTCTCAAGGGTCCCTCGCCGCCGACCAGATCGCTACCAATTGGTGGTTTTGTAACGCCCAAGCATTTTCTTTTAAGGGTAATTTAGGAAATTGTTATTAATAATTAAATTAGTTAATTAATTAATTTAATAAAAAAAAGGGGTAAAAGAGTAATTTTACGAATAAATACCCTAGGTATAAATTAGAAATTTTATTCTTTCCCTTCTTTTCTGAATAGAGTTCCTGTTCGCAGAATTCCAGAGAACGTAAGGTTGGAGTCAGATTTCAGGGTTAAAGAACCGATCTCTATAGGTAAGATTCTAACCCCTAGTTTAATATTTTAGATTCATTGATTAATTTCAAATACATTAGATATATTTTTTTTGGAAAACCCCAAATCTAGATTAGGGTTAGTTTATTTTATTTTTAATTCGTTTTAATATCAAAATAATAAAAAATTTAAGATTTTGATTTTATTGTTGGAATTTGGGAGATCTTAAGTTTTATTAGATGAAAAAAAAAAATTTTGGAAGGTTTCGATTTTAGGTTAGGGTTAATTTTATAAAAAAATAATAATAATAAATAAATAAATAAATATATTGTTATTGGTGGTTGAAGAGATTAGAAAATGTTAAAAAGACAAAAAAAAAAAAAAAAAAAAGAACGTGTGTGCACAGTACTGGAACAAAGAATAAAAAAAAAAAAAAAAAACACACACACACACACAAGAGACGCGTGTGCACACTAGAAGGAAGGAAAAAAAATGCTTTTTGGTGTGTACCCGATATGAGTAATGGTTGGGTGGCTATTGAATAAAAAAAATAATGATATTTAGTTTTAGATTAATAAATAAGATAATAGTAATAATGGTCTTTTTGTAATAAATAAAATGAGAGATTTAACAATATATATATAGAATTTTATAATGAAATAAAATTGTAATTTAATTAAATTTGTAATGTGTTATTAGAAACAAATTGAGAATTTATTAATTTTAATTAAATAAGGAATAAAGTAATTAAATTATTACTTTGTTAATCAGAAATATTAATCTTAACATTTAGAAATTTTAGGATTATCAGATTTATATTTTGAAGTAAATAGTAATAGTTGTCTTTTTATTGTGTTAGGTGAGGAGTAGACTTTTCAGGGTTATTTTTCCTTCAAGGTCTTTGCATATTTTGAGGTAAGGGAAGTTAATGCAATATTTATAAAATTAAATTATTTTATATGTTCTTTTGAATTGTGGAAAAGAAAATGATATTTTGTTACCATGCATGGATCAAACTGTTTTGCACTAAATATTATGTTGGAATATTTTGTTTTATTTATGACACAAAATATGGAGATATTATGTTGTGTAAATTTGAATACTTGAACAAAAACATCACTCTGGTTATTTGACCCTTGTCAACGGGATATAATAGTTGACTATTCGGCCTTGTCAACGGGATATAATAGTTGACCTTTACATTTCATGGTGGGAATGTAATTGATTTGGACCCCAGCCTCTAGGGGTTTGGTTAGAGGTTACTAGTACTAGTAGTATTTGGTTCCGTCCACAGGAACAATTTGAGGCTAGCCACCCATTGGAAAAGTCCCACCTAACTGGGCATTTGATATTTGATAACCAGAGTAATGAAAATTGAATGGATTTGATTGAATCTTATGTGAAAGTGTTTGAATTTGATATGAAAATGGTTGGTTGAATTTTGAATATATTAGTATTTTTGAAACTCTGATATTTGATGAGAAAAAAAAAAATGATATCTCCTATTTGAAATGAAAATATTTGATCCATGAACTGCATTAATATTCCTTATTGGGCTGTGAGCTCATTCCCAATTGTTGAAAAATTTTCAGGTACTCTTAGTTCGGGTGAGGAGTGATGGCTAGGCTGAGGAATGGTCATCATTAGGATTTGACTTAGGATTTTATGTTGGAATTTGTTTAACTGTTAGTTATGTTCATTTGGATCCTTTGGTATTTGGAAGTTATTTGGATATTGATATTTCAAATTTTATGTTAGATCAAAATTTAAAGCCGTGAGGGCCCCCTTGGGCCTAAAGTGGACAAAAAAAATTTGGACCATTTCTCGATTTGTGCGTGTCATCCTTGCGCAGGGGCCATGCTAATCTTCTCTGTATCGTTCCAATTTTAATCAGAATTGATCCCCAACCCTGGTGTGGGGGTTTGTTTGGCTTTGTCTGTTTGGCCCCGCAATCCCATGGGACACAACGAGGACGTTGTGTCTGCATGGGGGGTGGTGTTTTGTGATGTCCCACATCGGATAGGGGAGAATGTGACGCTATATATGTAGAGGCTCCTTTTAACCAAGTAGACGCGTTTTAAAGCCGTGAAGGCCCCATTGGGCCCAAAGCGGACAATATCTACACGGTTGGGTGTGGGTCGTTACAAATGGTATTAGAGCCAATCCCCGACCACAGTGTGGGGGTTTGTTTGGCCCCGCAATCCCATGGGACACAACGAGGACGTTGTGTCTGCATGGGGGGGGTATTTGTGATGTCCCACATCGGATAGGGGAGGAAGTTCCTGGCGCTATATATGTAGAGGCTCCTCTTAACCAAGTAGACGCGTTTTAAAGCCGTGAGGTCCCCCTTGGGCCCAAAGCGGACAATATCTACATGGTTGGGTGCGAGTCATTACATTCCACATGGCCAAAACTGTCGTAAATCTATCAATATTTTCACAACTACCATTTTTAAAAATTGCCGCAAAAATTAAAATTGCGGGATTTGAGCCCAAGTCGCAACGTGACTGGTCCTTGAGAGACGGGTCGGGTGGGTGTGTGAGGATCCAAGGCACGAATACCTGTAGGAGTGGGGAAGGGTTCATAAAAATAGCAGGTGTGAAGCCACCAGATGCATCGACGACACGTGTTAACGAGAGTTTGAACTTGGAAGGCTGTAAAAAGGAGTGCTTGAATGACTGTAACTGCCGTGCATACCCTACCGCTAATGTGAGCACAGGAAGAAGTGGGTGCTTGTCTTGGTACGGGGATTTAATGGACATAAGAACCTTAGCCCAAGGGGGCCAAGATTTATTTGTTCGCGTGGATGCTATTATTTTAGGTATGCGTTCCTACTTACTCACAAAATTAATTATCCAAGATTATCTTGAAATTATTCAAAGAAATTAAATACAATGACTTATTTCTTTCCATATTCTAGCTCCAAATTGATATCCTACATCAAATAGGAAAAAAAAAAAGTTTATAATTTTATATTGTAAGCCAATACAAGGATAGATTAGGACAAATGGATCAAATAATTCATTTTTATTAAATGAATAATAAACTTTGTGATATTAATTATAACACCACTCACATATTTAGCAACTAAATGTACTTGCAAAATGAATTTTATAACTAATGTACTTATAAAGGAAGAAAGATAACATACGTAATATGCTATGACAACAATATAATATAATTATATATAATAAAATAAATTAATTTTAGTATACATTATTTTAATATCATGTTTATAATTATTATAAAAGATGATTTATTTTTGTTTTATACTTAACTTTATTTATTTTTTGTTCCGACTTCATGATTAAATATGAAAAAAAGTAAAGACAAAATTAACCTAATGTTACATAAAATATCAAATACTATTAGTAGTTTTACCACAATTATAAATATTTAATACATTTTTAAAAAGTATTCAAATTGTGAATTTTAAAATTACGAATATATTGATGTAAAAAAATATATAAAATGTTTAGATTGGATCCGACTTGAGGTTGTATTAGTGAACCATCAATGAAACCTAACTTTGTGTTTTTCTAAATTTGAGGCTCATCTATTGATGTTGCCACCCTAGCACTTTCCTTTATTAAGTCTTATTATCGTGTTATATGGTTTTCATCACCCTTACATCGAACAAAGGTTTTAAGACTTCAAAGATTAATGATGATTGTCTACATTTTTTTTCTCCTTTCTATAGCAGAAAATGAAAGAAAAAAACTTTCTTTCACAAGAAAATGATGACAGTGGTTCTCGCAGTCGGGGTTGTTTTCTTCATGATTTCTATGATCTCTGCATCTTGGTTGATAATGAAGAAAAGAAAAGGTAATTTAAAAGTTTGTGGTAATGAAGTAATGACCAATTTTATTTATTTTGCTTCTTCTTTTAAGATTAACAGAAAAAAAAAAAAAAAAAAAAAAAAAGAAAAAAAAAAAAAAAAAATAAAAAAAAAAAAAAAAAAAAAAAAAAAAAAAAATAAATAGAGTGAATGATCCAAAAACTTGAAGTACTAGAAATGATAACAATTCAAACATTTGATAATTTTTGGTTTTGATTCATGCAGGTAACGGAAGAAAGTAAAATATGAGCTCAAAAGCTACAAGCTCAAAACTATTCAAAAGCAAAGGAATACGATGAAATGGGATCTGATTACAATTCTTTTGATCAAGCATTGAATGATGCAGCAACAAATAATTCTCTTTTACTAAAATTGGGCGAGGTTGGGTTTGGCAATCTAGGTAGTCATCATAATGGTGTGTTTTGAATTTTCATGATGTTTCATGATAGTATTATATTAAAATTAAGTTGATTTTTTTCACTATCTTGCAAACAATGCATAAGCTAAATATATATATTTTGATGATGTTAGGGTCTCTATCAATGGACGAATAGCTGTGAAAGATTAATAAGGATTCAGGACAAGGAATTAGAGAATTTAAGAATGAAGTACCTATTGAAAACTCAACACAGATCTTGTGAGCTTTAGGTTGTTGTATTGAAGAAGAGAGAAAATGCTAATCTATGATATTGCAATCAAGTTGGATATTTATTTTGGTATCAATGTTTATCTTTCTACATTTTGTTTGATTCTTTTACCTCTAGTCTTGCATATCATTGGAGAAGCTATTTTAACTATTCATTCATTAGTAATTGATGCTTAATATTTTTTGTTCAGATGAAACAAAAGGATATGTTTGCTTGGAGAGCGCTTTGAAATCTATTATTGGAATTGGCTCGAGGTATATATCTTATCAAGACTCAAGATTAAGAATCATAATAGGATCTAAAAGAGCAATATTCTATTAGAATATTGATATGATCGTTTCAGATTTGGCATGGCTAGATTATGGCAGATCGTTGAAGAAGACAAATCGGGTTAGTTTGGAGCTAGTAGTAATATATATGAGCTAATAGGACACTGCTTAAATCTAATATTTTTCATTTTGTTGAATACAGTGGTTATATGACCTGAGTATGGCAATGGAAGGATATTTTCAATCAAGTTGATTTTACTAGCTTTGGGGTTTTGCTACTAGAGTTATTCTGGAGAAAACACAGCTTATTATTATGATAGTCTTCTTTCCAACTTGTGATATGTGAGTAAATTGAACCTTTGTTCTCTTTTTTCTTTATTTTATTTATTAATATAGCTAGCCCTATAGTGAGAAAAAAATCAGGTTTGGAGCTATGGGAGAACAAAGCTGGATTATTAGTAGAATCATCACTAGAAAAGTCAATATGCAAATGAGTTATTGAGATGCATCAATTGGCTCTTATGTGTCAGATCTGCAATAATTCGACGCTAACATGTTGAAAGTTATTCTATATGTTGGGTACAACTCTACTCTTTCTTCCTAATCACTGCATTTTGATTATGAAACATGTCATACATGGTGCAACTCATTTAGTGTCGTAGTCAATTCTATAAATGAGGTAAAAAAACTATGGATAGCAGCTAAATGCTCAAAACTCTCTATGTAATTTATTTACATGAAAGAAATTGTGCACACATATCATTAAATTTATTTATTTTTATAAATCACTTTTTATATATGCTTATTGTGGAATAAATAAAATGATTACTTTTTTTTTTTTTTTTTACATAAACTGACCAATTTATTAAATTCATGTTTTACAGGCTTTAAATAATAAATGTATGCTCAAAAATGGAAATAAAGTCAACATTGATTTAAATATTCATCCTTGAAAGTTAATATGAGTCCTCAGTAGGGTCTTTAGTGACATCTCTAATCTAGGTGACAAATTAAACTAGTATGTTATGCTTGATTGAAATAATAGATGGTTTTCAGTTAGGAAATCCATCAAAGTTCAATTCAAACTTTAGGAGAAAAAAAACATAGTACTTATTGGGTGTTTTTGTATAATTAAACGCAAAAATGATGGAATTTTGAGCTAATTATTTGCAAAATTTTTCAAGATTTCCTTAAGCATATTTGACTCTTATTTGGTTTTTTTACTTTACTCATGTATTTAAATGAACTTCTTACAAATGGAATCCAACTTACTAATACGATGATAAATAGAGAGTTTTGAAGCTAGGGATACAAAATGGGGCGGGTCTTTTCGGTACCGCCTAATGGGGAATGTTTAATTTTAATAAACGAGTTTGGGAGGGTTGGGATTTTTTTTAAAACCTGGGCGGGTTGGGTATTGTTCCCGCCGATTATTATAAAATTTAAATTTAAATTAAATTTAACTTAAAATTTAAAATTAATTTAATTTAATTTTTATTTTATTATTTTTAATATATAGATAATAATAAAATAAGTTATAAAAAAATATTATAATTTAATTATTTATAAAATATCTTTATTTTAATATAATTAAAAATTTTAAAAGTAATTTTTTTAAATAAAATTAAAATTAAAAAAAAAAAGTTAAATGGGGTGGGTATAGGAATTTATCATACCCATCTGCCCCGCCCCGTCTCGTTTAATTTTTTAAATGGGACGGGGACAAATAAACGGGGTAGGGTTGGGATGGGGGTGACCCGTCTCAAACCCGTCCCGTTACCATCCCTAGTTTGAACATAAGTCAATAATTTCTCTATTGTGTTATTACTATGAATATATGTTACTTGAGTATACAATTTGGATTGATATTCAACAGACAGAGATAGAGACAAACTGAACTCTAATATCATTTTGAACAACCAATTTTCTTAAAAGATTAAGTTTATAGGATTTGGGGTCAATATGCATTTCATGCTCATTAACACTCAACACATATTTCAATAAGAAATTTCATAGACTCCTCAAACATTTATATTAATAAACTCAGGGCAGCCAAAAAGAATTAAGT
>JBAPGN010000606.1:0-24889 GCA_037355405.1 Vitis amurensis | reverse complement strand
AAAACCTACTATCAAAATCCCCATATAGCTACTAAAATTAGTTAGCTAATTAAAGAGGTCATCCAAAGGATGCACCTCCCCTATCAAAACTTCAACTTGGAAGACTCTAACTCCTCAAATTTGACAACATCCTTACAAAAAGGGTCTTCCACAACATTTTTGGAAACTCCAATAGAGAACCATCTTGAACACATCTTTAGCGGTCGATTTCCTCTCCCAAAGACCACTAGGAAGCCCCTCTTTTGACTGAGACTTCTTCTCCTAGTAACAAACCATCTACCAAGAGTTGATTCAAGGTCTACCACCATCAATTGGTGATGCAACTGTTGAAATCTCAAAGGAAGAAAAAAGGACATCCCTCCCTAATGAAAAAAGACTCTCCTACCTTTAAACCTT
This sequence comes from Vitis amurensis, assembly GCA_037355405.1. Classification (NCBI taxonomy): domain Eukaryota; kingdom Viridiplantae; phylum Streptophyta; class Magnoliopsida; order Vitales; family Vitaceae; genus Vitis; species Vitis amurensis. The sequence goes on along the minus strand of JBAPGN010000606.1, from coordinate 24,493 downwards.
GCTATTTTCTGCCAATAAAGTGTTATCTGTAGAAGAAAAGAGATCAAAGGAATAAAAGGTATAGAATTCTTTTTCTTGATTCTCCTTTAATTTGTAAAGAGACCCGCATATATATACATATATTCGTAGCACCGAAACTAGTAACCTTCCTAACCTAATTACACCAAATCCCTTTGATTATGGGGTTGTCCTAATGCACTTCCTAATTACAATATTATACAGCTATAGTTTTCTAATTTCATTCTTCCACACCCCTTCTCAAACTAGTGAATAGATGTTTTCATTCCAACTTGGATACACTTGCTTGAAACATTGTACTACTTAAACCTTTGGTGAGCATACTTGTAAGTTAGCGGTCAATAGACACATGAGGAGTACAAATCAATTCACTATCTAGCCTCGCCTTAATAAAATGTGATTCAAGACTAAAGAACTCAGAAAAGAAGGGTCATTTGCAAAATGGACATTGAAAATGCCTATGACCATGTGAACTAGGAGTTCTTATTGGCAGTCATTGAAAAAATGGGCTTTAGGGTTAAATGGGCTAGGTAGATGAGGTGGTGCATTTTCTCTACTCGTTTTTCGATTTTGATTAACGAAATTCCTTTTCGTTTCTTTGCTAGTTCCAAAGGTTTGAGATAGGGAGATCTCCTTTCCCCATTTCTTTACATTGTAGTAATGGAGGCGCTTTCTAATTTTTTGAAGAAGGCTTTGGAATGAGACTTCATTTATGGTTTCTTGTCTAGTAGGAGAGGAGGTGTGGGAAGGGTGGTGTCGCATCCCCTTTCTGCTAATAATACTTTGATTTTCAATGACTCAAACAAGGAGCATTTAAAGGCCTTAAGTTGGACGTTCATGTGGTTCGAGGAGATTTTTGGCTTAAAAATTAATTTGAATAAAAGAGAGCTAATCCCAGTTGGGGAGGTCTCTAATACAAAGGACCTAGTTAGGGTGGTGGGGTGCAAAGTGGGCTCTCTTCCTTCTATTTATTTGGGTCTTCCTGTAGGAGCCTCCTTCAAATCCGTTCAACCTTGGGCTGTAGTAGAGGAAAGAGTTCAGAAAAGACTTGCTTTGTGGAAGAAGCAGTACTTATCAAAAGAAGGGAGATTGACTTTATTAAATAGCACTTTATCTAGCTTGCCTATATATTTCATGCCATTGTTTGTGATCCCTCGTAAGGTGAGTCTTAGATTGGAGAATATCCAAAGGGACTTTCTTTGGTAGGGGGAAAGCTCTAAAGTAGGCCTCATCTTGGAAGATGCTCAATTGTTGGCTTAGAAAAAAAGGAAGGGGGTTTGGGAGTTAGAAAGTTATCTTTTCTAAATAAGGCCCTTCTTGGAAAGTGGTGTTGGAGATTTGCTTCTAAGAATGATTCCTTTTGGAAACAAGTGGTTGTAAGGAAGTATGGAAAGGAAGAGGGGGGTTGATGTTCTAGAACTTTGAATAAAGGCTATGGGGTGGGTCTTTGGAAAGCAATTCAGTGTGGGTGGAAGGAGTTCTATGACATGATTGGCTTTAGGGTGGAAAATGGCAAGAGGGTGAGGTTTTGGAAAGATAGGTAGTGTGGGAAGGAACTCTTAGCTGTGACTTTTCCAGTGTTGCATTCAATTGCCACTAATAAAGAAGTCTGGGTGGTAGATCAAATGTGGAAGCAGGTTAGGGAAGCGAGTTGTTGGAATCCAATGTTCACAAGATAGATAAACCATTGGGAATTAGGTGAGGTGAAGGATTGATTAGAAGGTTGCAAGGACATGCAATCAGAGGAGAAGTAGAGGATGTTATGGTTTGACAATTGTCAAAGGGAGGCACTTTTCTAGTCAAATCTTTCTACTTCTCTCTAGCAGGTTGTTATCCAAAAGGTTTCCCCATAAGCATGGTGTGGAATCCTTGGGTGTCGATAAGAGTCAACTTCTTTGCTTAGGAGGCAGTTTGGGAAAAAATTCTAACTCTGGATCTGCTAAAAAGGAGGGGTTGGAGTCTCCTAAACAAAAGTTATTTGTGCAAGGGTGAAAGGGAGTCAGCTAACCATATTCTCTTTCACTGTCCTAAGGCAATCATGTTGTGGCACCTTATTTTTTCTATTTTTTATGTACAATGGGTGATGTTGTTCTCAATCAAGGAGGTCATGATAAGTTGGCAGGGTGCCTTTGTTGGGAAGAAAAGAAAGAAGACCTTGAAAGCAACTCCTTTGTGCGTATTTTGAACCTTATGGAAGGAGAGAAATCGAAGAGCCTTCGAAGACTTTGAACGAACAAACCATGCTATTTTATGCTCCTTTATGTACATGTTTTTGGAGTGGGTTAGGGTACATATAGAGTCTACTTCTTTGTCCTTTTTTTATTTCATTGATTGGTTAGCGGGAGTGTTGTTTTTGTCTATCCTTCTTTTTTTTGACCTTGTATGCATCATGTACACTTTAGGCACTTTTAATACAATTGCTTTACTTATCAAAAAAAAAAAAATGACAAAGCAGCACTTATATGCAAAATACTCATAAAAATTGTCAAGTTTGTATTACCTATGTTTATAAAAACAGCCTTGGGGAAACAAAGAAAATGTTGTAGTTTAAAGCTACATGCATATAACACATAGAGATAGGAGAAAACAGAGACATAGAGAGATGGTGATACACACACACACAGAAAGGGAGAGAAACTTGCTTTATCAACCCATCCAAGTCTTCCACAGAAAGGGAACATTCCCCACACAAGCCATCAGTTATGAGGTCCTCGGGAGTCTCAGTTCCTCGTACAGCTATCACTACAGATCTTAGATGATGTAGAACCACAACAAAATATGCGGCTTCACACTTTGCCTGATGTTGAGTTAAAAGGGAAAAATTAAGGAGATAATATCAATAAGTTCGTACTTTTTCAGAAATTGAAAACAAAACAAAAAACAAAAACCGATACTTAAGGTAGAGACTTCAAATGTTCTAGCAATGCCTATCTTCAAGGAGATAATCTCACACTTAAAAGTAAAATTGATAATCAAGCTTTGCACTTACCATTCACACTGCAATAAGCATGTTACTGTTGATGCTTTCACAATGAGATATTGTTCACAGTACTGTAGTACATTGGTATTGATGTTACTGTAGTGCATTACTGCCGATGCTACTTTTGCAATCAATTATTAGGGCTCTTTTATTGGACTCTTTCTACTTTGAGTTCAGTAATGAGCCCTTATGTGTATTTTTAGAAACATCCCATTTCAGAAAATTTTGAAGTTTTATCTGATATCTATATCATGACTTACTGACCAAAAATGGAATCAACTTGAATCCAATTAGGTTCCTTATGTTTAAAATAAACTCAAAAATAACAAAAATGAGAAAATAAATAAATAAATAAGAGGTGCACAATATTAAAAATATGTATCTGTTCATTACGAATCAATAATGGTAGATGACCAAAACAAATAACAGTATAGTTTTAGGAGGCTAGTTTTTGCAACATGATTTTGGATCTTAGTCAATGTTAAAATGCATATTAGTGTTTTCTATACTCAAAAGGAAGCCTGTAATGTGAAAAAGGAGGGGCGGGCGCGATATATGAAACTTAGTTCGGGGGGTGGGGGGGAAAACAACATCAAACTAATTGCATAGCCTGTTGGTACGCAGCTAATTTTCTCAAAATTTCAGGTTAAGGGATCCAATCCCATTACCCCTAATATTTTTATCAAAATTTCAAGGAGGAAAATGCACCCCAGGCACCATGTGGCTCCGCCACTGATACTAACACTACTCTCCCTTTTCTTGAACCAAACAACAAGTAGGAGTATCTTGAAAGATTATCACAAAGCATGCAACAGAAAAATTTTAGAGAAAAACACTTCCCAGAAACAGCATGTTGTTGGGTTGTACAATCAAGAAAGCAGAACTCCTAAGGCAAAATTCAAGTGGCAATTAATTCTTCCTTGCTAGTAAAACTTGCAGAGAGTTCTTTTGCCACTAATAGAATTAAATAGATGCTAGAAGAATATAAAATTCTGTTCAAGGGATCAGCTGGTTTCATCCTTCCACAAAATATAGCCAATTTATTAGCACAGATTCAATATATCAGCAAGTTGGAATTAATTTCAACCAAATTTTTCTTCATACAAGATCTCTTCCTGGTGTTCTTTCCTTTTACACTTCTATGGATAATCAAATTCAACTTGGATTTTGTATTTCAAGTATATATTTTCTTGGATCTTAATGTTTCCACCTCTTTCACGATACTATACTTTGACATTGCTTTGACATCTCATACATACAAAATACATATATAATACAAGACATGTGAAAGACATAAATAGTACAAGATTATTTATTATGATGATGGAAAAACCTCCTCATCTAAAACTAAAAGAAATTAAGCATGTTATGTGCACTGTAGTTGATATTTAAGCATAGCATATATGATACTTAAGCCCTGGAATTTGTTTAGAATATGCAACAATAACTGGTCCATGAGCAATTATTATATTATCATTTCCTTGACTGTTGAATTTTCTAAGTTTAGGTTTACAACCTATATGTAACTTATGTCAAAGGATAGCTTTGCTGTCCACACTTCTTTCCTTATTTTTCCATTTATTATTTTGTACAGTTAGCATACATTATTTGACAAATTATAGTTTACATGTATAGGGCTAGAATCATGCGGGAATTTATTTGCTTTTATTTGTTTTCCATGTATAGCATCCTTGTAAAGTCTATATATAATATACAAAACTCAAGGCCAAGGTATTCGGCCATTCACACAATATTTTGACAACTTATTCTCTGCTTTCGTAGTGTGGAAATCTTTTAGCTATTGGTCTGATTTCTAGGAGTTTTACAGTTGTAAATTAGTTGACTAGTTGTCTTTGTTTGGTATTTTCTATAACAAGGAGATTTTGGTAGCATGTTACCCAATCTCTTTTTTTTTATATCAGAAATGAAGAAAAATATACTAAAAGAAGAAAAGATACAAGAGAAGGAAGAGATACAAGAGAAAGAGAAGAAACAAGAGAATGATGAGAGGTCCTTCCCACAAAAACAAAAACTGAACAAAAGAGAAAACACCCAACTTTAGAAAACTAAATACAAAGAAAAACTCCAACACTCTCAAACTTTTGAAACGCAAACCACAGTCCAGTTGAGTTGTAAAACACTAAGAAGAACTCCAATAAAAGCTACAGTACAAGAGGCCCAAAGAGAGGAATAGAAAAGAAGCAAATCCCATAACATCTCTTCCGTTCTCCCCTCATCCTCAAAAATCCTATTGTTTCTCTCTTGCCACACCATCCATAACAAAGTGAGGCAAGCGATTTGCCAATGTATCTTGCCTCTTAATGAATTCCCCAAACCTTTAAAAGCAATAACCATCATGTCCACAATACTCCTTGGAGGGACCCAAGCCAACCCTGCTAGATTGAACAGCTTGTGTCAGAGTCCAATGGTAACAGGACAATGAAGAAAAAGGTGGTCAATCAATTCTCCGTTTCCTTTGCAAAGAATGCACCATTGAGGACAGAGGGATTTGTAAGGTTTTCTCAATTGCAACTTGTCATTAGTGTTTACCTTCCCATGTACTACTAACCAAGCGAGGGCCTTAACCTTTGAGGGAGCTTTTGAACTCCACAAAAACTTGGCCGGAAGGAACAAGATAGGATTTGAGACTTTTGACAAGGCCAAGAAAAAAAATTTCACTAAAAACAAGTTAGATGAGAACAAAGACCAAGCTCTTGAATCTGCCAAAGAAGGAGAGAAAAGCACTGAACTAAGGGAGGACATGATTCTCTGAAGGAGATCAATTTCTATATCAGTAAGATTACGATGAAAATTAAAATTCCAAGACAGTGGAAAGGAATTGCCAAGGACATTTGAGACAATGAGGTTTTTCACAGAAAAAACTCTATAAAGACCAACAATTGAGAGCACAAAGTTTGGTTACCCCACCAAAGATCTTCCCAAAAACGGATTCTCTCCCCATTCCCCACCACTAGGCAGACAAAATGGGAGAAATGCTGGAAAACTTGAGCAATAGCCTTCCAAGGACATCTGTGTGACCATCTAATCACCATGTTGGCGTCCCATCCATTAGGATGTGTCCCATAAATACTCGCAATAACCTTATACCAAAGACCATTCCTTTCTCTAGGGAACCTCCAAAGCCATTTCCCTAAGAGAGCAATATTTCTCAAAGAAGTCTTCCCGAAACCCAAACTTCCCAACTCCTTTGGCTTACAAACAACATCCCATCTGATAAGATGATCTTTCTTCCCTTCCCCCGCCCCAGACCAAAGAAAATCCCTTTGCGGCTTCTCAATCTTTTAGGCTATTGATACTGGGATTTTGAAGAGGGAGATAAAGTAGCTAGGGATGTGAGACAAACTTGACTGGATTAAAGTAATCCTCCCTCCCAAAGATAAAAAGACTTTTTTCCAACCATCCAGCCTCCTTGATATTCTCTCAACCACCGGATCCCAAAAGCCTATTGTCTTTGGGTTCCCTCCCAAAGGAAAACCTAAATAAGACAAAGGCCACTCTGACACTCTGCACTAAAAAACCGAGGCCAAACTAGGCAACAACTCTTGCCTTGTATTAATACCTGAAATGATGCTTTTTTCTAAGTTGATTTTTAATCTTGATACTTGCCCAAAAACCAAAAGGATAATCTTGAGGTTTTGAACATGTTCCAGAGAGGCTTTAGAGAAAAAGATGGTTTCATCTGCAAACTGTAGCAAGGACACTCTAGTCCTGTCCCTTCCCACAAAGAAGCCCTCAGTTAGCCCAGTTTCCTCTGCTCTGATCATCAACCTACTTAGAACATCTGCTACTAAAGTAAAAAAGGAAAAGAGAAAGGGGGGCTCCTTGTCTCAAACCTCTAGAGGCCTTAACCCAACCCTTTGCATTCCCATTAACTAGGATTGCAAAACTTGATGAAGACAAACAACCCCTCATCCAAGATCTCCATTTCAGGTTGAACCCCTTCCTTTCTAGCACATGATCATAGGTCTTCTCAAAATCGATTTTGAAGACCACCCCTTCCTCCCCTAACCTTCTTTTCTCATCCACCACTTCATTGGCTATCAACACAGCATCCAGAATGTGTCTCCCTTCAACAAAGGCTCCTTGAGAGCCAAAGATTGTTTCATAGAGGACTTTGCGTAAACGCCCTGATAAGACCTTAGCAATTATCTTATATAAACTTGTAACCAAGTTAATAGATCTAAAATCTGAAAATTTAAAGGTTTGGCTTTTCTTAGGCACCAGAGCAATGAAGGTCACAATTGTACTTTGATTTATTATCCCATTGGTGTGGAACTCTAGAAACACCCTCATGAGGTCCTCTTTGATTACATCCCAACACTCTTGATATACTGCAATAGTAAAACCATAAGGACCTGGGGTCTTTTCCTTATTCAATTGGAAAACTGCCAATCGTACCTCCTCTTCAGAAAAAGGCTTGTCCAACCAAACAACACTCTCTCCAAAAATAGGAACCCAATCTAACCCTTCAACCCTCCAAGAAGCACCTTCGGGTTTGGAGTAGAGTTTCACAAAGAAATTTACAATCTCCTCTAAGATAATCTCAATGTTGCTTAAAGTCACCCCCTCTCAGAGATCAAAGACTTAATGAACTTCCTGCTTCGCCTTCCATTGGTCATTCTATGAAAGAACTTAGAATTGCAATCCCCTTCTTTTATCCACTTGACCCTAGATTTTTGTCTCCAATGAACCTCTTCCTTTAATAACAAATCCTTTAACTCCCTTCTGATAAAGGTCCTTTCTGATAACAAATCAAGATTCAAGTTCCCTTCTTGATCAATTAGATTAATTCTACCTAAGTCCGAATGAAATTTTTCCCCTCTCTTAAATCTCCGAAGGCCACTTTATTCCAGTCTTTCAACTTTGATTTAACAAACTTTAATTTCCTCATGAACTTGTGACCTTCCCAACCTTCAACCGTACACTCTTGCCACCAATCACTAAAATTCTCCTTAAACTTAGGATGGAGCAACCACATATTCTCAAACCTGAAAGGAGTCGGACCCCATTTTAAAGGATTACTTTTCAAACAAATTGGGCTATGATCTGAAGTCCATCTAGGAAGCGTCTCTTGAAGACTTTGAGAGAAAAAGGAATCTCACTTAGAAGAAAACAAAAACCTATCCAACCTCTTGCAAATAGGAGCAACTTGCATGTTTGACCAAGTAAAAGCCGCATTTCTTAGAAGGGGATCCAACAAACCACTCTCCCTTATAAACTCGTCAAAACACCTCATGTTGAATGTTAACCTAGAATCACCCAGTTTCTCAGAGATCCTCCTAATTACATTAAAGTCCTTTCCTACACACCACATTGGGAAAGTCGGACCATACAAGTCTTGAAGCTCCAACCAAAAATCCCTCCTCCACAAAGGCTTATTCAGGCCATACACTGAAGTTAACCAAAAAGACCTTTCCTCACCAAAATTCAGCTTCACAGTTATAGAGAAAGACCCTAACACCTTCTCTGTACACTTTAACTTATTTAAATCCCACATAATCACAATCCCCCCCCCCCCCCCCCCCCCCCCCCCCCCCCCCCCCTCCCCCGTCCCCGAAGCCTCACAAGCAGGAAGAGCAGCCCACTCTATGCTTCTTCCCTTCCAAACACTACTCACAAACCTCCTATCTCAAATTTCTCTCTTTGTTTCCTGAAGCATCACAACAACTGGATTTTGAGAACTTAAAAAACTTCTGACAATCCTCTTTTTCTTCTTGGAACCTAACCCTCTTGTATTCCAACTTAAGATCTTCATGTAAACAAAAAAAACCTAGCACAAACTGCAACCAAACCTAAGCCTCTCCCTGGATTGCACAAACAGTCTTTCTCTTCCTTCTGAAATAGACCTTGTCCACAGAAAGAGTACTCCTACTCTCTACTATTGCATCTTTTCCATTATCTTTGACAATTCTAATCCTCAAACTCTCCAAAACCGATTGAACCTTGACCATCTTCTTGGGCATGAGGCCCTCAATCTGAAAACCTTCCAACGGGAAGGTGAGAGGTTTTGGCTCTGGGGATGAAACCCTACTTGAGATGCAAAACTCCTCTGAGCTACTAAGTGGTTCCCTAAGGAAAGAACAATCTTTAAGATTTTGGTTAAAGACTTCTAAGGGAGACGCCACACCTTCTGAAATGGGCACGCCAACAAGACAACTAAACTCATCATCAGGAAAATTCGAAAAGGGAACAACCTGAGAAACAAAGTTTAACTCCAGCAGAATCGAAGAAATGGGTTGGCATTGAAAAGAGTAAAAAGCAGAAACAGAAGAGACAGGAAGAGATTTTGAAACAAAAGCCCTAGCCAAAAGATGGCCCTTCTCAAAGGAAGCTGAGAAAGGAAGACACACCTTGTTTGTCAAACTGCAACACGAAAGCCCTTCGTCTCCCTCTGTCTCCACAGTGAAATCTTGGGAAATTTCTGGAACAGGAGAAATAACGCCCTGATTGAAGATTGAATTGCCCCGGAAAATGGCTAGATTTGCTTCCGCTGAAACACCCCCATCTAGTTTATGTTTCGGTACAAAATGCGACACCTTAAGGCATGGAGGCCAACTTCTTGCTTTGCGCCTTGCGACGACTGAGGGGCTTTTTATCTTTGACGACTCTTGAGAGTAAACAATCGATAGGACCTCATTTGCAGAAGATTCTGAGCATTGGAGCTTTGAGGACGAAAGCGCTACAGGGCCGCCCTTAGAAGACCTTGCTTCTGTCTCGTAGGCTTGATTAAAGATTGGACCAGCAGAAGGCCCAAAACTTTTTGCCCCAAACTAGGCCCTAACAAACCGGGCTTTTAACAAGGCATTTGGCTTAGTGGGCCCGATTTTGCTTCCCACAACTGGGCCCAAGAGACTCCCTCCCCAGCCTTTCTCCCTTTTGGAAGCCAAATTTGAACTTGAAAAACGAGAATGGGATCGAGAAAGAGGCCTCCAACTGTAGCACTCATTATCCCTAGTGATACCATGTAGCCCCGCAGCATTCTTTGGCCTCTGAGAGACGCAACCTCCCATTGACATCAACTCGTCCTTGCTACGGGTTGACTCAAACCTGAAAAGGTCGTCTTTTTCATCTTCTCCGATGACTGAAACTACAACTGTGAATGACCATGCCCCATCTTCCACCTCTAGCAATGCAAGTAGCACGACATTTGGAAGCATCTCCACCCACAACTTTACCTTTGACAAGTCTACAAGCTTCAAAGAGTCCCGTGCCACCTTCGTTACCTTCCCTCACTTCTTCAGAATGTATCTCAACTGATCCTCGTCCCACAAATGAAAAGAAAGACCTCTTCTAACCAACCCCTTCTGAATTTTCCAAATACAACCGTATTTTCTCTTGGCGACCATCTCCTCAGAAAAATAGACTCTCATCTCACTATTAAACTCCCCTGATCTTGGAACCAATCAGCTCTCCTTGCAGAATCCACAAATAAACACCCCTTGTAAGCGGAAATAGGGGTTACAAACACCATTCCTTTCGTACCCATCATCTTCGCAATAGCTTTTCCTACATAAACCCAATCTTGAACTTTTCATTTACTTTCACAAATTACAGCTCTGGCAAATTTTCCAACTGGCAACAAAGCTCCGTTCCTAGGTCCTTCCTTTACAACCACATCTGCATAGGACCGACATCCTCTGTAAATGCCCTTACTCGCCTGAGAATCTTCAATCGTCTCCTTCAAGGCTCTTACAGCTTGATCAGAAAAATCTTGCACTGAAGAAATCGCCTTCCTAAGGGCTTCCCACCCATTGCCTTTAACACCCTCAGGAACAACTAGAATTAAGGGTTTCCTCTTTGTAACAAATTCTGTAATTTTCATGAATCTCTCTCTACTATTGAAACAAATCTCCATCAAATGTGAGTCTTTCGAGGTAAGTTAGTAGTTGTATCCCATGAATAGTGGGATGATATTTTCAACCACTCCATTATTTATAGCAGTGCATTTTCTTCTCTATTCAAGAAATAAAAAATAGAATCATCTCTTTCTTCTCACATTTCTTCATGTATTAGAGCCTCCTCTGAAACCTTAGTTATCCAAATGACAAAATACTGAATGGCCACTAAAAAGCAGAGCTCAACCTCAAAAGTCACCTCCAATCAAGAAGTTGTCGTCTCAAACAACAATGGAGAATCAGATGGCAATCTTCTTCCAATTACAGGGCACAAACTGAATGGGCACAACTATCTCCAATGGTCCCAATATGTCATGATGTCCATCTGTGGAAAAGGGAAAGATGATCATCTCACATCTTACCAGGGTTGTAGTTCCTCCCAAGAAGGAAGATCTGAAATTTAAATCATGGAAGTCAGAGAATAACATGGTCATGCGGAAAGGCTACTTGTGACAATACAAGGAAGGAGGCTTAATCCTAATTTGGAAGATACGGTGTCGTGGAAAGAGACTAAGGATGGGATTTTTTCTGTCAAATCTCTTTATAGTGCTCTAGATTCAAGAAGTGTTGTTTAGTTTCCAAATAGCATCATTTAGTGTCCTTGTGTTCCTACTAAAGTGGGTTTTTTTGCTTGGGAAGCCTCTTAGGGTAAGGTGTTAATTTTGGATCAACTTAAAAAGAGGAGGTGGACTTTAGCTAATTGATGTTTCATTTGTTGTGCAGAAGAAGAGTCTATTGATCATATTCTAATTCATTGCACCAAGGCAAGAGTTTTATGGGAGTTATTGTTTTCTCTTTTTGAAGTGATGTGGGTCCTTCCTTATTCGGTTAGAGATACTCTTCTTGGTTAACAGGGTATCAACATGGGCAAGAAGCATAGTAAGGTGTGGTGGCAAGCCCCTTATGCCTTTTTTGGGTGGTTTGGAAGGAAAGAAATAGAATTACTTTTGAAAATGAGAAGCTTTCGATTCATAAGATGAAAATTTGTTTTATATGTAATTTTTGGCTTTGGACTAAGTCAATTATAGATGAAGGACCTCTTCCTTTAATCAACTTTTTTGATTGGTTGGGTTCTAGATGAGGGCTGGTGATTTTTTGTATCCCCTCTTCTTTTTGCTCTTGCTTTTTGGCGCCTCTTGTATACCCCCTGTATGCTTTGAGTCAGCCTTAAGACGCCCTTTCTTCTAATATATATTTTTTCTGTGTGTTTAGTTATAAAAAAAAAAAAATAAATAACATGGTCATGCCCTGGCTTATCAACACCATGATCAATGATATTGGAGAAAACTTTCTACTCGATGGAACTACAAAGGAATATGGGATGCCACTAAGGAGACCTACTCCATAAATGAAAATACATTAAAATTGTTTAAGTTGAAAGTATTCTATATGACCATGTCCATCACTCAAGAGAGAGTGTTGGGATTGAAGCCTTTGCCCAATATCCGAGAAGATTTCTCAGAAGTCTGCAGAGAAGAGAGCCGAAAAAGGGTAATGATGGGATCACAAAATGCCACACCTACCATAGAAGATTCTGCCCTTGCTGCTCCAAGGATTGAACACCATAGCAATGACAATCGACAAAAGAAAGGAAGACCATGTTGTGATCACTATCATAGACCTAGGCACACCAAAGAAACCTATTAGAAGATTCATGGTAAACCGGCAAGTTGATGAGAACTCCACACAATCTGAACCTAGTCTTTTCAACAAAGAACAACTAGAACTTCTGCAAAAAAATGTTTGGTCAATCACAATAAGCTCCTGTCACCTCTATGATTGGAACCAGGTCCTTGGCATAGAGGAAATTTATTAAATGCCTTAAATGTTAAAAGAGAGAAGATGAGTCTATGGGTTGTGGACTTAAGAGCATCGGACCATATGACTGGAAATGCTACTATTTTCCATAAATATAGCCCATGCCATGAAAATTTTACTATTAAGATAGTAGATGGATCTCTCTCAAAGGTGACTAGTACAGACTCAATTATTATTTCAAAGAACTTGACCTTGGATTTTGTTCTCTTAGTTCCAAATTTGGACTGTAATCTATCATCTATTAGCAAACTCACACGAGAACTCAATTATGTTACTAAATTTTCCTGAACTCCTGTGAATTTCATAACTTGGATTTGGGAAGACAATTGGCGGTGTTGAGATTGTGTTCAGGTCTATATCCTCAAAGTTGATGATTCGCTTGAAGGACAAACTCCAAGGCTAATTGTGTTGCGTCAAATGTCTGTTTCATGAAAGTTCTTTTTTAGTTTGATAATTCTAATAATGATAGCTGCAGCTTGAAATTTTAAGGAGTTTGGTTTCCCAAATTTCTTATAACTTGAGAAAAAGAAAATTCTTTTTGATCAAAATTTTTTTCCTTCATTAAAAAGTCCAAAATTTTTTAGTGTGAAAATTTTCAATTTTCCAAGCATGTCAATAATTCCTATCCCAATCAACCATACAAAGTGTCTTGTCCTTTCTCAATGATCCATAGTGATGTGTGGGGGCCTTCTTGAATAAAAAACATCATTGGAACTCGATGGTTTATATCTTTTGTTGATGATCACAATAAGATTACTCATGAAAGAAAAATCAAAAGCTAGTTAGATTTTTAAAATTTTTAAGAATATCATTCAAACTCAATTCCAAGTGAAAATACAAGTGTTGAGAACTAACAATGCAAAAAAGTACTTTAAATCAATCCTTGGTGATTATCTCTTGAAGCCAAGGCATAGTACATCAAAGTTCTTGTGTAGATACTCTTCAATGAAATGAGGTTGCTGAGAGAAAAAATAGACATCTTCTAAACATTGCTAGATCACTAATGCTCTATGCACATGTTCCAAAACATTTTTAGGCTGAGGCAACCTCGTACAGCCAACTATTCCATAAATAGAATCGCCTTCTCGAGCCTCTAAAAAACTTCAAACACCTCTTGCCACAGCTCCTTCTCCAATTACATCCATCTAGGAACCGAATTCTATTATCCGACCATCCCATCTAACGTGTCTCAGGCGTGCTCAGCCATTGCCTCACATACATCAATAAAACCGAAGACACAAAATTAATCCCAAGCACATCAAGTGCATACTTCCATCTAAGGCTACTCCTCAAACTCAAGAAGGGCACACAGTGTTACTTCCACCAATCACATAACGAATATAACTTATCGCGACTGTCACATTTTTTTAACAATAACCTACTATCCAAATTCGATACTTCAAGCGGCGATGTAATTACAGATAGCAAATACTAGCTTTTGGGGACTATTGAAGTCACACATCATTCCAAACTCGTCCTCCGAATGTCCTTCAAATACACTCTTACTAATCCCTAGTTTCTTAAGTCCCTCAAACCAAACACCTTAACGTCTCTATTCCTACTCCAAGCTCCTCAACTGAATCCTCAAGCGAAACTTAAAATCCTTCAAGTCCCTCTTAAGTCCTTTCACAACATCTCCAAAGTCCACTCAACCTCGCAAAAAAAATAGTGAAGCTTATTGTCTACTTCCAGGGAAAAAAATAAAAAAATATAAAAAATCAAGAAGTGATGAACACATGCACACACTTTCCCAAGCAATCCACACAGCGTCCTGATCCAAGTTCAGATTAATTGACAATTCACCCAGAGGTAGCCATCAGTTCCTGAATCTTCAATCATTGAGCTTTTCAATGCCATTGCATCTTAATTGTCTTCATCTGCTTTGCACGTAAAAAGCTGTTGACGCATCATGTACAAGTCATCATCTATACATTTAGTCTCTTATGAAGGGGTTATCACCTACTCTTTTTGTGCCTTTGGTAACAGATCTCAAACAAAAATTTCAGATCTAACACTACATCCAACCAAAGCTTAAGTTACCAAGACATGGGAAAAGCCACCATTTGGGAGGAGATTCATGCACTTACGAGAAAACTAGACTTGGGGAAATCTCAAATTTACCAACTGAGAAAACATCTAAGTGACGATGTAAATGATATTAACACAAATATAAGCAGATGGAAGATGTTAGACAAGCTGTTCAAAGGCGGCGTTTGTTGCTAAGCGGTTCGCTGAGTCTATGAATTGACCTTACATGCAAAAATTTAGTCAGCAACATCAATCTGCAACCGAGTACTCTTCATTATGCGCAGAACAGACTTGATTATGGCCTCTCTCAACTAGATGTGGAAGAGATGCTTTCCTCAAATGAAATCAAAAAGAAGATGGTGTCACACTGGAACAGTCCTATGACTTGAGCACACAGGCTTACTATCAACAAAGTGTTCGTCACAGTTAAAAAGATTATATGTCTCACAGCACATCCCCAAGAGCTTAAGTTGGACCAAGTTTACAAAGGCAGAGTATAGAGATACTGGTATTCTCAATGTCATGCGGCCACACCTTATTTGTCAACACTCCACCTAAAGCGAAAAATCTGTCCTTCTTCATTCTCCATCATGCTAATGTTAAATGACCCACTTCACTTCTACACAGGGGATTATGCGCAGGAGGACAATAAAGCACAAGCGTCCTAAGGGCTTCTAGCCAAAAAGCTCCTTGCAATCAAAGACTTGCAGTAATCTCAACATACTTCCTCAGTATCGGGAACGTTCGCCGTCGATCCAAGAAATGATATTTTCTGCTTTCTCAACGGAAGCTATTGCTTCCTAAACTTACTTACAGGAAAACAAAGGGCTATGGGCCCTCGAATGCAAGTCTATTAAGACTTTTGATGGCACTTCCTAACCAACTCAAAAACTATTGAGTAAACTAAGACCAGTGCCACTCGTAGCACAAACGGCACAATCACCACAAGATCTCAAGCTGGACAAACTCATACTCAGCTTTCTCACACTAGACTTATACTCAGCTATTCTCTCATTAGCTGTAGCGGTAAGTCACATCATGCAACCAACTCCAACCATAAGAACAACATGGACGGTTAGTGCATCAACCTCAAGATAGCTAAACGTGACACCAAGAAGGCTATACTTCAAGAAGACAAGCCGAGCAAAGATCTTGAAATATTCAACATGCTGATTGGGTCCAATCAGTAACCAGACTTCACAGCATCTTGATATAACTGTACCTATGCATTGGGAAATTTGCGTTAGCATGGCTGAAGCAAGAAACATATGTCTGGTCAAGAAGTATGATTAGAATCCTGAGCTTTAGAGTCATGGACACACGACACGTGTGAAGGAAATACTGCGCCATGACGGAAACCGTACTAAACGAGAATTTGACGAGATTCCAGTTGAAAAACCTCCATGAAAATGCCTGAGACCAAAACAGTCTATCATAAGCATTGCTAAGAAAATTCCTATATATAGAAACGAAACCATATGAAATAGAAATCATTCATCATAAGGAAAAAACTTAGAGGAACAGAGACTTTCAATGAGAAACCACCAACATAGCCTTCAACAAAAAGCAATATCCCCACCAAGGATCAACCTTTTGAAGATTTTTGTCATGATCCAAGAGGCAAAAAACTAGCATTCCCAACTGAAATTCCTTAATTGAAAATAAAAACAAAGTACAAACTATAATTGCTTATACATAGCAGGACATGACAATAAGCCTTAATTCTAGAATAATAAACATCATACTCTCTAATCAAAATAGTCAAAATCACACACAAGTCCAAATACACAGCCCCAATAATCTGTGATATCTTCGGCTACTGATCTAAAAACAGAATCGCTCCATTATTAGATGACTTTGATTTATTCAACATTATCTTCCAACATCCCTAGTTGGTTGTCACAAACTTAACATACTCAGTGTGTCTATTAGCACCTGGCTCGGTCACATGGATCTTCTGAAGTGCTATGGTGAGTACATTTCGCTACTGTTTATTTGTTGATACATAAACCATGCAAATTGTATCCGTCTCAACCGTTCTCTTTTCATAAAGTGTCCTGTCAACTTCACGGTTTAGGTCTGGTTCATGATAAATTGGGGTTGTGTGAATATGTGTTGATGGTCACCTTATCGTATCGCAATACATCTTCACATTGGCATCTCCTCCTTCGCACCAATTTCTCCTAAAATTTATTTAAACCATAACAGTTCAAACATACCATGAGCAATAGAATGAAATTCTGCCTCTACACTACTTCTAGAGACAACCTTTTGCTTCTTGCTCCTCCAAGTCACAAAGTTGACAGAAGGCTTGCAATAGTCCTGAAGTGATTTTCGAATCATCTATGCGAGCTGCCCAATAAGCGTGCTATGAAACCTTCCAATGCCTTCTTGGTTTTCATTTCCCTGAAGATAGTGATCCTTTTCCCAGGAGCATCCTTAAGACTTGCTCAGAATTTTACACACGGATTCCATTTGCTCTTCGCAAGGAGCATGCATGTATTGACTCACAACGCTTACTACAAAAGCGATGTCTGGCCTAGTGTGGGAAAGATAAATTAGCTTCCCTACTAGGCATTGATCTTCCAGTGTCAACAGGTGTGCTTTCTTTTTGTTCTCCAATCTTTTTTACTGGATCCATTGGAGCGTCCACAAGTTTACATCCTAGCATTCTGATTTCTTTCAAAAGATCTAGAATATATTTTCTTTGGGAAATTGATATTCCACTTTTGTTCCTTGTCACTTCCATCCCTAGAAAGTAACGTAGAGGTCCTAGATCTTTAGTTTCAAACTCAGCAGCCAACTTCTCTTTTAATCTTTCCATTCTTCATTGGATTCCACCATGTCCCAGTCATCGCACCATAGACACATGAGAAATAGTGACCCTTTACATCCATTGTGACGATAATAACAAAGGTATGATCGGAAGTTGCAGCCTATGTATGTCCATGCATCATGCATTGGTCGTTGGTAAAATCTCTTAACAGCACGGGGCGACTGTTTCAACCCACTAGAGAGATTTTCTTAAGCTTGCCAAAACTTTCCCCCTCCTTCCATGATCAAATCCAGAAAGTAATTCCCCAGTACACTTCTTCTTCTTAGGATCTCATTCCAAACAAAGCATTTTTAACTTGCTCTAGCGTTGTTGAAGCTGCCCCAATTCAGATAGCAATCCCAAGGGCGTAAAAGAACCTCTTACGGATATTAAGCTCTGGCCAAGATCTGGCGGCAAACGTTTCTTGATAATAAATACCATAACTTTGAGTGAATTCCTTAGCTACTAGTCTTGCCTTGTACCTTTCAATGGACCTATCTGACTTATATTTTACAGCAAACACCCATTTGCATCCAACAGTGTAGCCCTCCATTTTGCCCTCCTAGCACATGTCCTACTAAGTTTTTTGTTCAGTACTTTACAACAATTCCCTGGTGGCTCATTACTACTCATATATGCCTTCTCTGAGCCACCACGGGGACTTTGTTGAGGGGTTTATACTGACTCTTACTGTGACATTGGCAGCCTCCTGAGTTTAGTTTAGGCTTTCTTCATTTAGATTGGTGACTTTTAAAACAAGAGGACGGGCCGAATTCTGGAAGGTAGAAGATAAGGTAATATTAGAGAATACTAGGCTGCTATCCACTTAGGGATGCACCAAAATATTGCAAGGAAGGAGGCCACTTTAAAAAATCATTATTCACCAGAATTTTGAAAAATGGGAGATTTTATTTTTAGAGGGACAGCACATATATTATTTCCATGGGGGGATTGGCTACAAAAGGAAAAAGGGAGGGTTCACACAGGTTGCAACCAAAAGTTTCCATTCATGGACTAGAAGAAGGGATTTTTAGGAGGAATTTTGACACAAGTAAGAGGGATGGCAAAGAAAACAAAAAATACGAAAAGGAAAAAGGGAGAGAGAAAGGAAAGTTTCCTTTTGGAAAAAACGGATAAATATATAAAAACAAAATAAAATAAAAATAAAATAAAAAAGAGGATGAATCAATTTCGTGAGGAGAAAGACAAAGGAAGGCAAAGCAAAAGGGGAGAGGCAAGGCAAAGCAGCGGGGGAATAGGAAGAAGGGAGCTACAAGCTGGGCAGATCTTGCTTGGGTGAAGATTCAGCCAGGTATGGTCATTGGATATTCTTGTCTTCAATCTTTTTCATTGTTTTACTTCACTTCTTATTGATTCTTAGGCATTATCCTGTTGATTGGGTATGGTCATAGGTGGGCCATGTGGTTGTGTTGAATCTGAGTTCGTTTTTTGTTTTTTTTTATGCATATTTTATCTTGGTTTTACACTGTACCCTTTGACTCCTTCGTAAATATTAATGAATCGATTATTTCTGAGTTGAGAATTTTTTTAAAAAAATAAAGCCATTGCTCTCTGCTATTGACACCTATTTTTAAGCCCTTTGACAAAATAATTGAATCTGGTTTGTCTGTTACCCATCCTTTGTCTTCCTTCCTCTGTTTTTCTTGGATTATTTTTTCCATGCTTCAGCATCTACATTTCACTCGCCTCCCTTTCTTTGATGTTCTGGGCTCCAGAGACCATAATGGCACGAGTATTTCTAGAAAGATGGAGACTTTATAAAGATTGTAAACAATGGGTTGTTTGGGGTAGATAGATGCAGAGGCCTCCATCGTTTCTGGGAGTTCTGAGGCATTTGTGAATACCGTAGAGTTGGTAGTTGAGATGCAGTTTTCAGATAAAGACACTGTGCTTCAGAATGGTGTGATGTCATAACCTTTCTATATGATAAGAGTGCTTCGGTTTTTGCTTCTAGCCATCAATCCTCATCAGGTATGAAGAAGAATGCTTTCAAATGAACTTGTGATGAACCCTTACAGTGAAGCAATAAAAGACTAGAAAACATAAGACTGAGTCCCGAGGGTTGAATGTAGTTCAACGCAAATATGCAACATGCATCCCGTTCTTGCTGAAGAAATAGAATAATTCTAAGAGAACTTACACAACTGTGAAATCTGAAGGACTGATACATTCTTACCGGTGTTTGGAATATGCTTGCTCCAGTTCTATAGTTCTCTCACTTATTATAATAATAGGCTTCAAGTGGTGAGCTTTTCCATTGGGGCCAACAATTGGGCATGCTTATCTGATAATAAGTTGTTTGAGAGATTCAAGATAAGACCAGATATGAAATTAAACAACATGTACAAGCTAAAGTAATTGGAGCCTGAAAATTGTTATTGGGAGGAGATCCACAAGCGAGTAATGAAGGAAGTTGTTGGTTTGAACCTCCAATAATCTTGAGCTATATTATGTAAAGAATAAGTCAAATTTTCCATGATACATTGGTAAGGTCCTGTGATCTTGATTGTGGAAATATTAAAAGAAATAAAAAAGGGATGTTAATTCCAACAGTCTGGGATACACTGAAATGTTAGAATTGGAAGATATAATTGGTTTCAATGCTTTGAGTTTGAGCAACTTAGGAAAACGGATTCCAATTGGCAGAAGGTTAATTGTAGAGAACTAAGCTGAAAAGGAGGAACCCACTCAGAGCTCATGTTGAAAGTGAAAGAGTTGGAAGATAAGTCTAAATAGGACAATTGGGATAGATGAAAGAGATGAGCTTCAGAGATGGCGCCTTGCAATGAATTTGAACCAATATCCAACACTTGAAGTTTGGCAAGTTGTCCAATACTTTTAGGCAAAGTTCCATTTATCTGATTATGATCAAGAATCAACTCTTTCAATGATGAAAATCCAGTGAGATCAGGAACTGATCCTCTAAACTGGTTATCAGATAAAGACAAAGTATCTAATGTGTCATTTGCGCAAGACAGCAAGTCTAAGACTTGTGGAAGTTGTCCACTAAGATTGTTTCTTTGCAAGTCTAATTGTTGTAAACGACATAAATTGCTCAAGGATTTTGGAACTACTCAAGTTTATATCCTCGAGATAAGGTCTTCAAGGGAAGTATGTCAATGCTCTGGAATTGAACCTTGTAGTGATCATCATCGCATATCTAGATACTGTAAGAGAACCATGGTTCCCTACCTGCTTGGAATTGATACCTTGTCGTTGATTCAAGACAATATCAAGGTATTCAAGGGGAAGTCATGTCCAAATGCCTTGGAATTGAACCTGTAGTTAGATATCGCATTCAGATATTAAGAGAAGACCATGTTCCAATTGGTTGGATCGAACCATTTAAATGAGGAGCATTGGAAGAGAGATCAAGATGAACAAGGGTGGTGGTAAAGTTGAACAACCATGGGTATATTAAAGAATCAAAATCATTGGAAGAGAGATCAAGGAAAGCAAGAGGGACAGAAGAATTAATAGGGGAAAGAGACGTAGTGAGGGGTGGGAGGCGACAGTATCCCAGGTATAAGAGAATGAGAGAAGGGAGTTTGAGAGAAGGGAAGTTTATTAATTGCTTTGTGACCAGTGGATGGTTTTTGATAACTTCAGGTTACAGAGTTAGTTCAAGGTGTCTAAAGACGAAAAATAGAAGCCACTAGAGTATCACAATTAATCAATAATTATAGGCTGGTGTATAAGGGAAAAGAAGTTGGAAGATTTCCGAATGGTTAGGATAGAGCGTCGAGTGAAATTGGCAGAAGAGAGATGAGGTAGTTGGATTTTGGGGAGAGAAGCAAGGAACGGAGGTTGGGCTCCTGATAAATCATTACAACTAGAGATCAGGAAGCACATTGGAAAGTGTGTCACGAGTTGGCTGGGAAGACACGTACGATGAAATTGGATAAAGAAGTAACTGAGGTGTGGTTTTAGTGTGAAGAGCAGCAAGGAATAGGTGGTGTGTACTTCTCTTATAAATCTGTTTTGCTTCAGTTAAAGGAAAGCTATGTTGTAAGATTTCTCTGTGTTGGTTGGTTCGAAAAGACGTCAATATGTGAAATGGATAAGTGAGAATGGGGTATTGGATTTTTGGAGAAGGAAGCAGGAATGGGAGGTATGGTGCTCTCGCTCTAAATAATTATAATAGCTGAGATCGCAATTGTCAAGGTGCTTACAACATCGAGGAGCAGTGAAGGACTATATCTCAATCTTGAGACTTGTACTCATCTCATATCAGTTGGCGGTGCAGGAGATGAAGCATGACGATGTCGCCCTGACTGGTTTGCTAACAGACTCTCTCATGTTGGCAACAATCTCGTTGTGCCAAGAAGACAAAATGCGGGACTAAGTCATCAATCACAAGGCCTATGTTTGAGAGCGAAGCATGAGCTCTTGGTTCTCCTCGCTAGCGCACCACAGTGGTTCAGGCCCAGCTTTGGAACATACCAACACATGCAAAGAAGATAAAAAGGAGGTCTTAAAAGGAACGCATAGGCTAGTATTCAAGAAGGAAGGCAGTACTGCAAGTAACAGTGGGTTTTTTGTGGATTACACAATAGACCTTAAGCATCATATACTATAATATTAATCCCATGATGCAGCTCCATTTTATATTTTTCTTTTTTTGCTAATTAATTTTTATACAAAATACCATGCTGGTATTATTTAAAAAATATATATTTATATATTGAATATTCACAACAAAAGCATTGAAGTATTCATTTTTTATGGTATGTATTGTTTATTCTAAAGAATTTCTTCTTACTATGTAAATGACTTTGTTGGGAGTTTGTTTTCCATGTGGCTTCTCTCCATGTTGTTTCTTTTTATATTTTTGTTCATATATGGATATCAAAGGGTCATTATTATTGGTTTTATAATATATTTTCTTATGATAAGAAGAATGAATGGATGATGATTATGGAAGACTAGTTCTTTTTTTTTGTGCTTTATAAAAACTCATTATTAATATATATTTTTTATTCCCTATTTAGTACTATATCTTTCTTTTTTATGCTCATTGATGGTTTAAAATTTATTGTAATGTAACATGATTTTTTAAATTATAGCGAGCTTATTTCAATTTTTCTTCCAAAAAAGGATAAACTTTCATTTAATATCATTTTGTAGTGTTAAATTAAAGATATACATATTTAAACTTTCATATCCCCATATTTCTTTGTTTATAAAGTGTTTTTTGTTTTCTATCTATTATTCTTATATATTTTCATAAATTATCATAATTATGTTTTTATAATTATTTTTTCGACATCTCAAAATAGATTTAATGGAAATTTTGTATAAAGGTCACAATGTGGAATTGTTTTTCTTATGAAATTTGGTGCTTGTGGAATTTTTTATTGTTGCATCATTCTAATATAACAATCAAAGCCATTAAATGTGCAGCTTAAACAAAAGTTCAATTCAAAACGATAGGGCATAAATCATTAAATTTGAGTGTTGTTGTATGTCAAATCATGCATTTCTTCAAATGTATTAATGGAAATAGGAAGACCCAGTTGGTCTATGGGGGCTTACAAATTTTGCATCAAACATGGAATATAAGAATTTATGAAACAAAAAATAATTCTTGGCTATTCTTTTTTCTTACTAGTTTGAAAGAAAGAAAATAATAAAGCATCTTTTAGATTGACGAATTTAAAACTTTTGGTCGCACCAATAGACTAGGTTCAAATCCAACTTTGTGTAGGTAATATGCAAAGTTCACTCATTGTATCTTTAGAATTAATTGTTTTTATATATTTTTCAGGCATGTTTAGGTTGATAATCTATGTCAGATATACTTATTTTTAGAGGGTTAAGGATTTATTTTCATTAGGATATAAGATTAGGATATTATATCTAATTAAATATTTACATATGAGCAGTTGTTTGTGTTAAAAATAACAAATGGATAAATTATATTATATCTTCATGCTTGTTTTGGTTTAAATAAAATTTTATTATATCTCATATATTTTTTATGAAATATATGAAATCTCACTCATATATTGTATTACTTGGAATTTTTTGTACAATTTATCATTTAGTAAGTAATTTTTTATTCTTTTTTAATAATATTAATGAATAAAAGATTTAAAATGTATAAATAAAAAATATTGTATTATATTTTTTAAATATATATATATATTAAAAAAAATTTATTTTACGTTATATTTATTTATAGATGTTTTTTTAATTATTTAATACAAGCTTGAAAATTGAAGCTCAATTCAAGAGTGGTAGGTAAAATTATTAAATTATTGAATGAAGTATAGATTATAAGTTTTGGTTTATGAGGGTGGACGATTACACTAATCATGGAATAGTAGATTTTATAAAATAAAAATAATTCTAATATGATAAAGTCAACTTCCCATATAATGAATTTCAAAACTTTTGGGTTCACTCAATAAGCAATTTTCAAACTAACTTGTATTTCAGATATTACATATAAAAGTAGTTATTTTACACGTCAGCACTCGCTTGGATATAAAATTTTGGTGCGGGCATCTTAAGGCCCAGTCGATGCATGAAGCCTCCAGCCCATGGGCCCACTCGAAGCCCAATCCAAGCCTCAATTACCCATAGGCGGGAAATATGGCTTCAGTTTGCTCCCAACGTCTGATGTAGGATTCATGTTTCACAATACTATGAAAAGCTCAACACTACAGGAGGCAAGGAAATAGGTGTTTAAGTTATAGAATCTATCATAAAAAATAAACTTATTAGTATAATATATATTATAAATTAATTAAAATAAAATTATTGTAAGTGAGTTAAATTTAGTTATAGTAATTAAATATAAGAAAAATATAGATTCTATTTTTAAATAAAAATGCTTTTATATATATGAAAACATTTATTTTATATCATTAATATATCTAAATTAGATACATT